>JAQZBX010076466.1:0-14429 GCA_029593785.1 Cabassous unicinctus | reverse complement strand
GGCCTGCCCTCACAAGGGGGCCCCGGGAAGCGAACCCGGGGCCTCACACATGGCAAACGGGGGCTCTACCGGTTGAGCCACACCCGCCCCCCGCTGCGAGGTCCTGCTGCATCAGCTCACCAGGCCACGCGGGCCGGCCTGCCCTCACAAGGAGGCCCCGGGAAGCAAACCCGGGGCCTCCCACATGGTAAACGGGGGCTCCATCGACCGAGCCACTCCCACTTCCCATCACTTATTAACTGCATGAATTTGAGCTAGGTTCATAATCTCTCTAAGCTTTAATTTACACATCTGTAAAAGTAGATAATAATAATACCTATTTCAAGCAACGATGTGAGAATTCAATTCTATAATAGGAGCTTAATGCAAGACTGATCATACAGTAAGATGCTAGTTTAAAACTCTCATTATTACTATGTTTTTCTGACTTAGAAATATTGGAAAAGATGAATCGGTGGTATCATCAGGTGATGGTTTTTCTCTGAAGACTGGCTGTCAGCCATCCTGGATTCCCTTGTCACAGGCAAGGTACATGGTGGCAAGTGTTGGTCTCTCCTTTCTCTTCTGGGTTTCATTGCTTTTGGCTTCTGGCTTCGGTGGCTTTCTCTCTGCTTCTGCAGCTTTTTCTCTGTCTCTCTCTCTCTCTCTGTATTTATCTCCAGGAAGAGGATTAAAACCCACCCAGGGCCAAGATTTACAGAAGTAACCTAATCAAAAGGTCCCACCCACGATAGGTTCACACCTACAGGAATGAACCAGCTTTAAGAACATGATTTTTCTGGGGTACACACAGTCTCAAACTACCACACTCCTCCATAGTCCATGGGTCAAAGAGAAATTGTAAGAAACCTTAGAAAATATTTCAAACTGAATAATAAAGAAAGCACAACATATCAAAATATGTGAGATGCAGGCAAAGCAGAGTGTAAAGGAAAAATTATAATGTTTTTTAGCATTTTGTAATTTTATTTTATTTATTTTATTTTTTTTAAAGATTTATTTATTTACTTTATCCATTTTAAACCCCCCCTTCCCCATTTGCTGTTTTTGTGTCCATTCGCTGGGCAATTCTCTGTGTCTGTTTCCTGCCATCTCTTCTCATCCTCCTCCTCCAGTCTTCACCAGGATTCAATCCTGGAGACCTCCGATGTAGGAGAGAGGTGTTCTGCCACCTGTGCCACATCGGTTCCTGATTTTTGGAGCTTTTGGAGCATCTCGTCTTGTCTCTCCCCTGTGTCTCTCTCCTGTTATGTCATCATCTTGCTGCATGGCTCCTGGGGCCTGGCGGCTTACCAGCACACAGAGCCTGGCAGCCCATGCGCCTTCTATATGTATATATTTTTTATTTTACCGGGAGGTCCCGGGGATCGAACCCAGGTCCCTCCATGTGGCAGACGGACGCCCGACCATTTGATCCACATCCACCCCCTGTAGGCTGATTACACAATAAGACTGCAAAAAACCAGTGGTACTTTCCTGACATCAGAACAGTACATAAGACTGAAATATAACCAAAAGTACATAAACTCATCAGCATAAACATCAAAATACATTAAAAATAAAAATAGGGAAAAAATACTATTGTTAAAAAGTGGTTTAGAGCAGAGTCACTGCCTAACAGTAGCTTCAAATGGAAATTACATTGATAGCAAGTTTTGATGACAAGACCCATATACAATACTGACTAATGCACTTTTTTAAAATGTACATTAAAGGCTTCAATTTCACAGGGAGGTTCTGAAGTTATTACTAAGTATAGACACTCTTATCCCTCACACTAGCTATGTTACCAGTTGGAATTACAACCTTATTAATATCTATAGATCTGAGTAAGTGAGGTTTTATTATACATGGAAAGGTATATGGGATTTTTTTTTTTTTTTAAAGGGGGAATGTTTATCTTATTGTTTAGTATTAGGAAGCCAAGAGGCATATAAAAACCATGATGAATTACCTATTGGAATGTAAAATATTTAAAAATTTAAATGGTCAAAATAGGGAAAAGAGGGAACAAGGAAGGGCCAGAACTCTAAGAGAGGATAGGTTAAGAACAAAACCAAACAACAGAAGCGTGTGGGTGATATATAATTGCATAGACAAGAGAACAGTGTTTCAGGCCATGTATAATAAATAACACATATGCCACATTTCAAATGTTATTACAACTTGGGTTTTAATACTGGAACCAGTCAACCACTTGGGCATCAACACTGTACTGAATATCAGGAGAATCTCTGAATGGAATTACAGGCTTGTTACAGTTGGGAGAAGGGGAGGTTGATTTTTTTCCTTCTTATATTAAAGCTTATCATTCCAGGCTTTGATCAAAGATCCAAGAATATTTGTTCTACCAAGCTGGAATGAATGTGGATTGGAAGTTCAGAGTAGTTTTAAAAGCTGCAACAAAATAATGGTAGCCAACATCCCAGAAATTTGGAGCAGCCCAGGTGGAGAGAGCAGTTTGAAATGTTTTCACTCCCTTACTTAAATAAAATATCTATCACATCAGCCCAGATAGATCAATTTGAAATGCTTTCGATACTTTAAATTGAGAAATGTGTATCATACTTTCTGTAAATTGGATATTCCATTACAGTGATAACGTACAGAATTCATATGCATTATTACACTTTCCTGAGAGTAAAGCAATATCCTTAATCCTAGCAACAAAATTTTGTTTGTTTGTTTTTTGTAGGGTTTTTTTTTTTTTTTTGCATTTAAAATTTTTGGGCTATTTCTTGACAATCTAAATTTGATTGCTAAAATTGTCACTTTGAATGTCAAATTATTTTTAATCTATTAATTTTTATTAAAAATCATAATACAAACAGAGCTAAAATCACGTGAACAAAATTAACTAAATGAAAATTTGCATTGAAAGGGCATTAAAGGGAAGCAGATGTGGCTCAAGTGATTGAGCTCCTGCCTACTATATGGGAGGTCTGGGTTTGGTTCCCAGTGTCTCCTAAAGAAGATAAGCAAGACAGTGAGATGACAAGACCAGCTAGCACGGCAAGCTGATGCAACAAGATGTCACAGTGAGATAATGCACCAAGAGACACAGCGAGGAATCACAATGAGAGATGCAACAAAGCAGGGAGCAGAAGTGGCTCAAGCAATTGGGCACCTCCCTCCCACATGGGAGATGCCAGGTTCAGTTCCTGGTGCCTCCTAAAAAAAGAAGACCAGCACACAACAAACAGACACAACAAATGCAAACAACAAGGAGGTAGGGAGAAATAAATAAATAAAATAAATCTTTTAAAAAGGGAGGGAGGGATCTTATTCTTAATAAGATCATGTAGAAACATTCCAATGGCAGTGTTTTCAAAATAAAACAAAATTTCATGAGAAGACCTCCAGCCTTGTCACTTTTGGGACCTTACCTGTAACTTTGGCTGGTGGGTGTCTTTACTCTTGTACTACATGGCTTACCTACATCAGACATCATATTTGCATACCCTGAGAAACCTGACACTGAAATCCTTACTCTATTGTCCACTTCTCCAGTAAAGTTAGTAAAGTTAAAGGTCATTGGCACCCTGCTGCCCAACTTAAACGAGAACCAAACGCTTGTGCAAAGTTCTTAATCTGGTACGTTGTTCTAGGCTCTAAGTCTTTCTGAGGAGCAATCTGGCTAGCTAACTCCCGAGATGGAATCTGAAAGCTTGTTGAGGACTCGAAGTCTTTCTGTTGTTCCTTCTGGCTAGTCAATTTCTGAGATGAGGACTGAAAGGTTGATGAAGTCTCTAAGTTCTTCTGAGACTCTTTTCAGATCATCCAGCTCCTGGGAAGGTGTCCACTGCTGATGGGTAGCATCCAACGCAGATAAATAAAGACCTGGTTGAGATCCAAACAATATCCCAAAAGGAGGCTTTGGCAATGGAGATGGCAACACTGAGGTAACAGACTGGCCAAAACCACACTCCAAAGGAGACGTATGCTTATCTTTTTTCCAGAAATAAAGTGTGGTTGTGGAAAGGTGAAAACAAATTGACCAATTGGAAACCAGATTTAAGAGTAAAACCTGATTTACTGGATTTTTCAAAAGCTTGTTGGAAGTATTTGGAATATTCTTGCAACATGCTTGTTTTATCATTTAAAGATGTTTGGGTGCCTGTGCTCAAATTTTCTTCTTGAACCAATTCTGCATGCTCTCCTGAGGTGTATAAATCCACTTGTGGTTCCGTAATATTGAAAGGATCCTCCTTCTGGCTTTCTGACTTCTTGTAAAACCTCATCAGGAATTCCAGACTTGTCATGACAAGACTTAATTTTGGCATTTAAAGCTGAGGAGTCAATAAGTTCAATGGCGCCTCATTATCCAAAACACTGACACCTGCATACTGAATGACAGACTGCTGGGAGACCACGTGCGCTACATTTATAGAAAAGGCACTGTTGCTGCTGGCAGTTGGTAAATATCTTCTTTTCATTGAAAACTGCATGGGATCATCATAATTACTATTTATTTGGTCTTGTTTGCCCCTTGTACTTTGGAGAAGACTTATGGTCTCCACGCTACTCTCTGATCCTATGCCAAGTAAGCCACTTGGTTTCCCAGACAAGGATTTCTGGCCCAACTATGTTTGGTAATGGTGACACAAAATTAAGGTAGCTTTTTTTTAATCTGTATTCTTTCTGCTTCCTTTTTTGAAGATCAATTTTGACACCCTTTTCTGTAATTCATCTATAGCATTGCCAATTATGCCTCCACTGGAAGACATAGTAGGTATTTCTACTGAGTAACTCTGTATGCTCATATCATTTGGAATTTGAGATTCATTTGCTTTACCAGTCTTGTATTCTTTATTTCCAATAGCTATGCTTTTGCACTTTGTTTTTCTCCTTGAAGAACTTGTATTTCCCTAGACAACATAGCCAGATTACACATATTGTTACGGTTTGATGACACAAGTTCTGCACTAGCTGCTTTAGCTATGGCTTCACTACAAGTGTGCTATCAGTCCTTGAAAAATACTTTTGGCAAGTGTCACATTTATATGGCTTTTCTCTACTGTGTGTCCTCTTGTGTCTCTCCATATGGTACTTCTGAATAAAATTCATGCTGCATTGATCACATCCAAATAGCTTTTCTCTACCAAGAATTTTCTCATGTCTCTGCAATAGGTATTTCTAAGTGAAACCCATGCTATACTGGCTGCACTGGAAAGGTCTTTCTCCTGTATGAATGAGGACATGTCTCTGCAGGTGACAGGAGCTTCTGAAAGCAGCATTACAATAATCACAGATATGAGGTTTCTGACTTGAGAAGAGGCTGGCACCTTCTTCATCTCCAACCAAAGAAGGTTTGGAAGATGCACTTGGCTTCCTCTTGGCTTTGATTCCCTAAGATTCTGGCTTTGGCCTCTTCGCCTTTTTTACATTAATGACAGGCTTTGGCTCCTCGTTGCCATGGTGGTCATCAGCCCTGCTACCCTGCTACCTCGCGGTGGTGAGATGCTGGTTGCTGCTGGGCGTGCTGGTGGAAAATACTGAGGTCCTGGATTATGCCATGGATTCTCCTTTCCCTGCCTCCTAGGCCTGGAGATCTTTTTTCGGTCCCAGTGAACAGCCCCCCATAGTGGTTGATCCACCGGTTTCTCCAGTATGATACTAACCCAAGATTGCAAGAATCCTCAGGTGTTCTGCGAGGTGAAGGCAGCCGCTGAGCTGCTGGCTCCTTCTTGATAGTCATGTCCCGGGCTGCCGGAGATAGGCGCTCAGCCGGAGGCGCTGCAGAGGTAGAGAAGGATAATGCGCACTGCGGGACAGGGGGGCTGACCCTGCCAGCTGCGTGAAGCTGGTGACCGGGGAAGCAGTGATTGAACATAACCATAACCCTGGGGAATGGTGGGTTCCATCTCTGCCCTCCTGCTGCTGCTGTTGCTACTACCAAAGACACCGGAGCCGCTACCACAGCAGCTGCTACTACCACCGCTGCTGCTGGTACCACTTAGGAATCTGCTGCTCATTTTCATATCTCGGAGGAGGCCTGGAGGTCCTACCACCGCCACAGCGCCGTTGCCTGCAGTTAATAAAAGTAATGCCATCCTCTCACATTTATAACTTTAAATTATTATCTCTGAGGCTTCTGGTCGACCAAGATAGCAGCAGCAGATGTTCCAAGGTGCTGTTGCCCCGCAGTATCTTTGAATTACTAGCAAAACTTGGCAGAGCCCATCTTCCTTAAAACTCCAGAAACCACTTAAAGGATTGCAACAACAAGATGGGTGCTGAATCAAGAAAACACAGCTTTAAAAATGGAAGGACAGGAAGTCGATGAGGCTCAAGTGTTGAGTGCCTGCTTTCCACATGGGAGGTCCCAGGTTAGGTTCCTGGTGCCTCCTTAAAATAAAACAAAAAAACAAAAACAAAAACAAACAACAAGCAAACAAATGAAAAAATCAACTCAAGGTTACTAGCTGGATATAAATTTAAGGAATAGACAGATCAGGGACTAAATCTAAGTATTAACATTCTAAAATAGTAAAATGCACAGTATGCAACAACATATTACAAGACAAACAAAGGAACAGGAAATGATGGTCCACCAAAGGAACAAGATAAAAATCCAGGAAGCATCAATGAAGAAGACCAGAATTGGGGCATACTAGACAAAGGCTTTAAAGAATGATTCTCAAAATGCTCAAGGAGATAAAGGAAACACAGAGATAGAACTAAAAGATATAAGGAAAACAATGAATAAACAATATGAGAATCTCAGTAAAGAGAAAAAATTTAAGGAATCAAATAGAAAACTGGAATTGAAGATCACAATAACTGAAATGAAAAATTCCCAATAAGGTTTCAACAGCAGATTGAAACTAACAGAAGAAAGAATCATTGAACTTGAAGAGAGAAGACAATTGAAATGATTCAGGCTGAGAGCAGAAAAAGGAATGAAAAAAGTGAACAGAGTTTTAGAGACCTTTGGGTCACTTACAAGTGTACCAATATACACATTATGGACATCTCAAAAGGAGAAGAAAGAGAGAAAGGGACAGAAGGAATAGTCAAAGAAATAATGGCAGAAAATTACCCAATTTAATGAAAGACAAGAATATGCACATTCAAGATGTTCAGTGAAACCTAAACAGGATAAACTTAAAGAGAACCACTCAGTGAATTAACCCCATACTTCTTATAACTTACAGAACTTCCTGTGGTAAATTCAATGGAACACCATCATTAGCATTTTTCAAAATTACCTATATGGAATAGTAAAGTAAAGTGTTTTGTTTTTTTTTTTCTAAATTCTGGCTCAATTATAAATATTTCCGTAGGATTTCTGGTCCTCATATAGTCTATTCTTCCACTTTAGAATTTGGTAGAAACATTATATAAAGGTCAGAACCAAAACTTGGGATGAGACAGTGATTTTACTAGGAGCTTTTTTTTTGACTGAAAAAAATACTTAGTCATTAAAACATTATTAGAATTATTTCAAGTTCAGGCATTGACCTCAGAAATACTGTGTTGTAAATAGGACAAAAATTGTCACTCTATACTTTCTCACAAAAACATCAAATTATCTCAGTGTCTACACTTGTACTATATAAGAATAAAAAATATTTTAAATGATTTTCCAATAAAAACTTCTGCTTCAACTGGGAAAATATCATGATGTTTTCTTAACTGAGTTGTTACAGACATAGCCCATTTTCCTGCTTTACTGCAACTATCTAGTAGGTCCTAAAAAATAGAACATGCATATTTTGCCTCTCTAAGGTATGCTTAGCATTAGGTAGCAACATTTTTATCAGTAAATCTGCTAAGATTCAAATTAGGAGTTAAAAAACACTGGCTGCTTCACATAATGCAAGAATTTTCATGGGAAACCAGTTAGGAAATCATTTGTTAATTTTTATAGTTAGTTAAATACATCCTCTTAAAAAGACATGAAGAGAAGCAGATGTGGCTCAAGCAATTGGGCTTTCATCTACCATACGGGAGGTCCCAGGTTCGTTTCCCAGGGCCTCCTGGTGAAAGCGAGCTGGCCTGTGCAGAGCTGGTGCAACAAAAAGAGACAAAGAGAAGAGACAATGAGAGATACAATAAACCAGGGAGCTAAGGCAGCTCAAATGATTGAGTGCCTCTCTCCCACACCACAGGTCCCAGGATCGATTCCTGGTGACTTCTAAAGAGAAGACGAGAAGAGCAGATACACAGAGCACACAGTGAATGGACACAGAGAGCAAGGCAGTGAGGGCAAAAACAAGGGGCAGGGGTAAATAAGTCTTTAATTAAAAAAAAAACCCATGGAGTTTCTTTCCATTTCTGTTGCAAAATCCTAAACTCTGGAAGTAAAAATATCTGCAAACAATTATATTACTTTTAATTTAGATGCAAATTTAGATTCTAACAATGTGGGAATTAGATTATAATTGTGATCTAAAGATCTGAAACTAAAATTGTAAACACAGTTTTTGCTTCTTTTGCTACCATCTCATATTGATAACATTACATTTTAAAAATTATTTATTATTCCACTGAAGGTTAAAAATAGCAAATAATTGATGTTTCTTTGATGAAAGTGGTACCAAGTATCTCACTGAGAACAAAATGCTGGGTGAGAATTTTCATGTGTCCTGAGCTGTAATCTCTTTGAGAATGGACCATGTTTTGTTCATATCCTCAGCCACTCACATAGACCTACTGTGTATGTTATCAATAATTGCTTAATTAAAACCAATTATTAAAAGGATAGCTTTATTTTATTACAGCTTGCATTTATAGTAACACTAAAATGAAACTTCATCATTAAATACATGCTGATACACCCCAATACATATTATAGAGATTTGCAAATAAGTGGTATACAATAATGTGGCTTTATCATTTAGTAACAGTAGTAACAATTGCACCATTGCTCCCCCTTGTCACTGAGCCATCTTTTCATGCTGCCATCAATGCATTGGCAACAGAATCTTGGTGCCCTTAGGAGTACATGCAGTTCATATGGCAAAAAATGTACTTGTCTTAGAGTCAAGTATACACATGTTTGTTCACATGGCAGGATAATTGATGGAGAAATGAATTTGAGGATTAGTGGATTATTTTCCTGCTGTAAAAGTGTTAGAAAAAATGAAGTGTGTAGGCTTTGAGTCCTGGAGACCAGAGGCTGCCCTTGCCCATAGGTCAGAGTTAGGAACTTTGGGTTTGGAAAAGATGTGAATTATCTGAAAAATTGGAAGGAGCTGGGAAGCTTTGGGACTAGGTAAACCAAATTGAACACAACAAGAAATAGCTTTCCTGGAAGGGAAGGAGGAAATAAATGACTGGAGGCAAAATGGGGGACAGATTTCTTCATATGACAATCAATGCCCTACTTTCCATGCATCTCACAAGAGGGGAAGGACAAGAATTGGTGGGTACTGCAGTAAGAGACCCCTTTTCCCTTGCTTAGCATGTGGCTGGAACCCCATACCTTTCAAAGGACCATGGGGCCCAGATAAGAAGCATCTCAGGGATGACCACTCCTATTTACTGGGAACTGAAGAGTTAGCGTCTTAGATCCTTGTGGAACCCAGGTGAGAACCATAAAACATTCCTTAGATTGAACTTCTCAGCATATTGGGATCAAAGAGTCAGGCAGGCACCAGATCATGTAGGTCTTACAGGTCAAGGCATGATTTCAGATTTTACGATAAGTGAAATAGGACAATGTGGATGCTATATTATAGATAAGCAAGAGGGGAAGCAGGGAGACCAGATAGGAGGTCATTGCAATAATCCATGCTAAAGATGATGGTGGTAGCAATAGAAGTGGTAAAAGGTAGAAAATTTTGAAGATATTTTGAAAATGGAGATGACAGAATGCACTAATAGATTAGTTTGATGAATGAGAGCAAGGGGAAAAATCAAGAATCCAGCCTGTATAACTGGATAAATAGAGATAACAGTTACTTAGAAATGGGGAAGATGAAGGTAAGAGCTGGTTACAGGGGACTGTTTTCGTTTGTTAGGCTGCTGGAATGCAATATACCTGAAATGGGTTGACTTTTACAATGGGGATTAATTAGGTTGGAAGCTTACAGTTTTAAGGCTGAGAAAAAAGTCCAAGTCAAGGCATCATCAGGCAATGCTTTCTCCCTGAAGACCAGCTGCCTGAGATCCCAGACTCCTATGTCACATGGCAAGTCACATGGTGGCATCTGCTGGTCTCTCCCTTCTCTTCCAGGTTTCATTGCTTTTAGCTTTTGGCTTCCTCTGGATTTCTCTCTCAGCTTCTTTGAGTTTCTCTTTGTCTCTCTCTTCATATTCATCCTGTTTATAAAGGACTCCAGTAAGAGGATTAAGATCCACCCTCGGTCATGCCCTACTGAAGTAACCTAATCAAAAGGTACTGCCTACAACAAATTTACACCCACAGGAATGGATTAGCTCTAAGGACATGATATTTCTGGGGTCCATAAAAGCCTCAAACTACCACAGGGACACTCAAGAGTTCTATTTCAGATGATAATTGGAGTTGCCTATTAAAAGAAATGTCAAGTAGGCAGATAGATATATAAGTCTGAAAATCAATGTGGAGGTTAGGGCTAGGGCAAAAATGGAAAACCTAAGTGGTATTTAAATCCATGACCTTTGATGAGAAAACTCAGGGTTTGAGCAGAAAAATGAAAAAGAGACTAAGCCTCAGGGTGCTCCCACATTAAGAGATCACAGTTAACAGAAGAGTCAGCAAAAGAGACTGAGCAGTCAGGAAGTAGGAGGAAAACCAAGCAAGTTGTGATACTCTTGAAGCCAAGTGAAGGAATTGTTTCACGAGGAAGAGATTGTTCAACTGTACCAAATGCTGTATGTTGGGTAAAAAAAGAAAAATTGGAATTTTAATTTGGCATTCTTTTACTTAAAGCCAAAAACATGCTAACTGATGGAAAATTTGGTTTTGTAGATACAGTAAGGAAATCAAGTCATAACCGGTTGATATTTAGGTTGTACAATAGGCATCCATCACAATTACATTCATTCATTTTTTCTTTAGTGGTGAGACAGACTTGGTGAGACAGTCTTTAATGGCTTAAAGACTTGGAATTCTAATGCATTATGTGAATATATACTTTATTTTGCTATGTTATATTGTGAGGATTTCATCTTAAAATTCATAACACATCATAAAATATGTAATATAAATGTAGCTTAAATTCACTCATCTTGTAACTGCATACAGCCTATAACTCAGTGTTATGATTTCAGTGGAGTAGAACCATGTGTCTAACAGAAACAATCTAAAATACTTTGTTATTACAGCTTTAATGAAGAAATTATTATTAATATTTAATGAAGAAATTTCTACAGATCACTGAGCTTAAAAATATCTGAAGTTGGAGGAATAAAGTTTACAATATTGAGCTGCCATTAAAGAAAATCTCTTATTTTTCCATAATCCTTCCTATTTCTTTGCTAGGAATAGATTGTCATTATCAAAATATAAGGATCTTTGTGGACTTTACAAAAGCACAGTGTTTCTCTAAATCTGTATGCCTTTCATTTTAGGAAAAAAATGGTGGAGGTTATGGGGGTGGAAATAAAGAAACTTATAAGAAAACCTAAACAGGCATGAGACCCATTTCCAAGCACACATGACTATTACTACATAGATTTACTGAGTTTCTGGATGATGAATGGACCATTATAATTCCTAACATGTTATTATTTTTTGAATGCCTTTACAATCTGAAAGATGGTTTATTCACTATATTTAAGATAAACATCACTTAAAAGGAAACTCTTCCATTAAAAAAATATATATATAGCTCCCCTTTCTATCTGAAAAGGAAGAATGTGCTTTTCTTCAAGGAGTTAGATTGCTTGAGCTATTAAGAACTTTCTATCTTTATTTGCTGGAAACATAGGAGAAAGAACTCGCATAAGTTCTATTTGTGTAAATTGCTGGTTCTGTTGATACCAGCTTATTAGCTGATAGTTTGTGTATTTGATCTTTATGTAGTATACCATTAATGTCAAAAAGAATAATATAGACATAATGAGGAGGGAGCCACTCAGTGTTTTTTTTTTAAGAAACAGGTTTAGCACAGAAAATACCTGCCAAGAGCCATCAACAACAAACTGGGCAATCAGTAATAGCATTAAAAATCAAAACTTCTTAGTTTTCTTCATTTGTTTTCAGGACCTCACATCAAAATTATTTTTTTTAATGCCTCCTGGGATTTACATTTGTTTATGGGGGCTAATAGGCGAAAGCTTAAAAGCATTAAAGGATAAATTGTGAAAATTCAAAAGTGAAATCCCCTGTAGCTCAGTAACTCATTTCTTGAGCAGCAACATTTTATAGGGATAAATTTTAGGGGAGACAAATTCTCAAAAAACACAATTCAGTGTTTTCCTTCTGCACTGATGCAAAACCACTGGCAGGGGAGTGGATATAGCTCAGTGTTTGAGCACCTGCTTCCCTTGTACAAGGCCCCGGATTCAATCCCTGGTACCTCCTAAAAATAACAAAATTTTGAAAATTTAAAAAGTAAAAGGGAGACTTATGAATTTAAATTAAAAGAAAAAAATAGCCGGTATAGCTCAGTGGTAGAGAACCTGCTTTGTATGTACAAGGTCCAGATTCAATCCCCAGTACTGCCAAAAAAACAAACACTGCCAACCTGACAACATAAATGTCTACATGAATAAAACGTCTAGTCTAACATAGAAATGATGTTGTATCAATATATATATATCAAATTAAATAGATTCTATATCTTTTGACTAATTCTACTTCTTAGAACTTGTCATCATCAGGAAATAATTAAGATAGATTCCAAGACTGTGCTACATTAATATTGTCATTAATAACAGCAAAAATAGCAGGAGAGGGTAGAGGGTGTGACTACCTAAACCAACAAAAGAAAATGTGGCTAAAAAATAGATGGTAAAACCATACAGTGGGATACTATGTAGACATTTTAAATTATTGAAAAGAATGTAAATGACATAGAAACATATTTGCAAGATATTTTTAAGTAAAAAAAGCAAGTCACAAAACATTCTATAAAGTAGTATGTGTACCTTTATGATTTTTGGATTAATGATTCTCTCATCCAATCGCTTTCGCTTTTGGTGTCAAGCTCATAGTGGTCACTCAGTAAATATTTGTTTGTATATCTCTCCTTCTGGCAGTATGATTACTGGTGATCTTTATTTTCTTCTTATTTTTTGTTTATGTTTATTAAATTTTTCACTATGAATATATATTACTTGGATAGTTACAAAGTTATATTTTACAATGCAGGTTTGTCACCAGAATATTTTACATTCCTTTCTCTCCTATCATTTGGAACAATTTATGTCACCGATTCAAGTGAGATCCAACTTCCAATACCCCAAATGGAAACGAGATTAACAAAGTAAAAATGGGGTTGAAGAATTACGCAGAACAAACCTGCTAATGATCTTGTGATATTTGTGTTTACTGAGCTGTTCAGTCATTTCCTGGGCGTTTCTGTTTTTATATTTGTGTTGGCAAAGGTGAACCAAAAGAAAAAAAAAAGAATTGAGCTCTATGTATTATTTCTCTGAAACTTCCTGGACAAGATGCTCTCATTTATTTTTGCAAATTACTGTCTTCTCTCTGCTTTGCTTCAAATTTCAAAATCAAGTCTATTGATTTATTGATTTGCTGCACCCATTTTAAATGTATAGTGTAATGGGTTTTACAATTGTATAATACATACTGTTTTCTGTACACATATATTCATTTTGCCTGTTCTAACATATGTAAATGGAATCATACAGGGCATACACTTTAAAATCCAGTTTCTTTTGCTCAGCTGATGTTACTGCAGATATTGATAGTTCATAACATTTCATTCCTGAGTAGTATTCCATTGTGTGGATACAAAATAGTTTTTCTTATGCATTCTCATTTGATGGACCTTTGAGTTATTTCCATTTTGGCCTTTATGAGTAATGTTTCTATGAACATTTCTATATGAATTTTGTGTGAGCATGTTCTCATTTCTCTTGCATGAATATAAATATCTAAAAGAGCACTTGCTCAGTTGGATAAGAAGAAACTGCCAACTGTTTTCCAAAGTGTTTGTAATATGTGCATTCCCTCCAACAATGTATGAGAAATTCCAGCTGCTCCATATTCTTGCCAATACTCAATACTGTTTGTTCTTTTTATTGTGGTATGGGTGTATAGAGGTATGCCAATGTGTGGTGTTTTTTTTTAGAAAAAAGTTCTTTAATATTTACCAGGCACAAACATAAGCACTACTCACATCAAATCATTTATTTCTCCCAATAGCCCTGTATATCACCAGGAATCACTCTTATTTTACAGATGAGAACATTGAGCCTTAAAGAAGTCAAGTAATATATCAAAGTTCATACATGAGAGACACTGGGGAATAAGAGGGGGAAGGTGCCACAGTACAGCCTGGACACCCAATAATGCAGTGATAAAAGGG
>JAQZBX010076465.1:0-14427 GCA_029593785.1 Cabassous unicinctus | reverse complement strand
TTTTATTTATCCCCCCCTTGCTGCTTGTGCTGCTGTGTCCATTCGCTGCGTGTCTTCTCTGTGTCTGCTTATCTCCCCCTTGCTGTGAGGTCTTGCCGCATCAGCCCACGGCGCCGCGCGAGCCGGCCTGCCCTCACAAGGAGGCGCCGGGAAGCGAACCCGGGGCCTCTCACATGGTAAACGGGTGCTCTATCCATTGTGCCACACCCGCTTCCTGCCGTGAGGTTGCTGCATCAGCCCACCGCACTGCTCAGGCCGGCGTGCCCTCACAAGGAGGCCCCGGGACGCGAACCCTGGCCTCCCATATGGTAAATGGGGGCTCTATCCACTGAGCCACACCCACTTCCCATGGCCCATTGATTTTTAAATTTATATTTATTTTTATTTTTTTGCCGTACTGGAGATTGAACCTGGGACCTCATACATGGGAGGCAGGCACTCAACCACTAAGCTATGTCTGCTCCCCTGGTCCATTGATTTTTTTTTTTTAAGATTTATTTATTTATTCCCCGCCCCCTTCTTGTTTTTGTGCTTGCTGTCTGCTGTGTCCATTCGCTGTGTGTTCTTCTGTGTCTGCTTTTCTTCTCTTTTAGGCGGCACCTGGAACTGATCCTGGGACCTTCCAGAGTGGGAAAGAGGCGCTCAATCTCTTGTGCCACCTTAGCTCACTGGTCTGATGTGTCTCTTATTGTCTCTCCTCTGTGTCTCTTTGTTGTGTCATCTTGCTGCACCAGCTCTCCGTGTGGGCCAGGTCACCTTCACCGGGAGGCCCTGGAAATCGAACTCTGGACCTCCTATATGGTACATGGGAGCCCAGTCGCTTGAGCCACATCCGCTTCCCCTGGTCCATTGATTTTTGACAAAGGTACCAAAGAACGTCAATGAGGAAAGTATAATTTTTTAAAGTAATGGTGCTGAAGTGAAAAAAACTGCCATGTCTTTCTTTGTTCTCTCCTCTTAATTATCTCCTCCCCCTCTTATAATTCCTATCATGATTAATGGCATTACATCATTCTTGTAGCCTAGCCACCTAGCCACACAAAGTGTGTTAGATTGAATTATGTACTCCAACAAAGATAAGTTCTTAATCTGAATCCCATTCCCCTGGCTGTGAACCCATTGTAAATGGAACCTCATGCAGATGTTATTTTTAAGGTAAGGCCCAACTCAGTGAGGGTGGGTCTTAATCCATTTTACTGGTGGCCTCAATAAAGAGAAGAAACCGGAAGCCAGAAACAGGAGAAAGCCACAGGGATGACCCAGGAGCTGAAAGTCAGCGAAAACTGGAAGAGCAGACACAAGGAGAGAGAGTGTGCCATGTGATGGGAGGCAGCGAAGAGAGCCAAGCAGCCCCAAGGCTGGCAGCCAGCCCGGGACGCTGCAGACTCTGGGAGAAAGCAAGCCTTGCTGGTATCTTGAGTCTAGACTTCTCTGAGCCTCAAAACTGGAAGCCATCAAAGTCCTGTTGTTTAAGCCAATAAATAAATAAATAAATAAAAGAAATGGTGTGGAACAACTGGATATCCATATTCAAGACAATGAACTTAGACTCTAGTCTCATACCATACATAAAAATTATCTCAGTGAGTCACGGAACTAAATGTAAGAGCTAAAACTGTAAAACTTCTTGAAGTTTATTTTGTATGTGTAACTTGGGATTGGTAAAGGCTTCTTAGTTATGGCACGAAAAACATGATCCATAAGTGAAAACATTGATAAATTCGATTTCATCAAAATTTAAAACTTTTCCTTTTCAAAAGACACTATTATGAAAATGAAAAGACAAGCCACGGTTATAAACATGTGCTTTGCAAAGACCCTGTTAAGACCTTCATAATTATATTTGCAAAACACATATTTGAATATGGACTAGTATCCAGAATACATAAAGAACTCTCAAAACCCAACAGCAGTTTAACAAACAATCCAATTAGAAAATGGGCAAAAGACATTTCACTGAAAAGGATGTACAGATGACAAATAGCTACATGAAAAGGTGTTAAAATCATTAGTCATTAGAGAAATGCAAATTAAAACCACGAGGTAATCTCTACATACCTATCAGAATGGCAAAAATTAAAAACAGCGACACCACCAAATGCTGGCAAGGATTCAGAGAAATTAGATCACCGATATAATGCGGGTGGTAATGAAAACTCATACAGCCACTCTAGAAAACAGTTTGGCAGTTTCTAATAAAACTAAACACGCAGTCGCCATACAGCTTGGAAATTGCATGCTTAGGTATTTATCACAGAGAAGTGAAAACTTATATTCACACATAAGCCTATACACAGATGTTCATAGCAGCTTTATTCGTAATGGCCCCAAATTAGAGACGACCTAAATGTCTTTCGCTGTCTTAAACAGAATGTGGAACCTCCGTGCTGTAGGAGACTTTGCAGCAATAAAAAGGAATGCGCTCTTGGTACATGCAATAACTGGATGGCTCTCTAGGGAATTACACTGAATGAAAAATGCCATTATGAACAGGTTACATACTGTACGATTTCATTAATCTTTAACGTTCTTTTAAAAAAATTCATTGTAATATACATATAACATAAAACTTTCCATCTTAACAGTTTTTAAGTGTACAGTTCAGCAGTCTTAGCCCATTCATAATGTTGTGCTGCCATCACCACCATCCATAACATCACATTCTTAAAATAACAAAATCATAGAGATGGAGAGCAGATCAGTGGTGGCCAGGGATTCGGAGTGGGGGTGGGGATGGCTGGAAAGGAGGCGCACGAGGGAGCCTGGTGGCCGGCAGGTGGTTCTGTGTCTTGACTGCAGTGATGATTACATGAACTCATTTATTTATTTATTTATTTTTAAAGATTTATTTATTTATTTATTTATCCCCCCCTTGCTGCTTGTGCTGCTGTGTCCATTCGCTGTGTGTCTTCTCCGTGTCTGCTTATCTCCCCCTTGCTGTGAGGTCCCGCTGCATCAGCCCCTCGCGCCGTGCGGGCCGGCCTGCCCTCACAAGGAGGCCCCGGGAAGCGAACCCGGGGCCTCACACATGGTAAACGGGGGCTCTATCGACTGAGCCACTCCCGCTTCCTGTTGTGAGGTCTTGCTGCATCAGCCCACTAGGCTGCGCGGGCCGGCCTGCCCTCACAAGGAGGCCCCGGGCAGCGAACCCGGAGCCTCCCATATGGTAAACGGGGGCTCTATCGACTGAGCCACTCCCGCTTCCCTACATGAATTTAAACATGTCATAAAATTCCATAGATTCCCCCCACCCCCCACCCATACGCACACACATTGAAAGCAAGTAGAACTGGTGAAACCTGAGTCAAGTCTGTGGATTGTGCCAGTTTCCTGCTTTGATATTGTTCTGTAGTTAAGGCATTGCCATTGTGGGGAACTGTGTGCAAAATACAGGACCTCACTGTATGTTTGTTGTTGTTGTTGCCATTTCCTGTGAATGTATAATTAATTCATAAAGTCTTTTAAAGGCAAGCAAAGAGCCACAAACTTTCCTGGCATACAGAAAATAGACAACACTAATTATAATTATTGGTAGAGCTTCCCATTTTGCCAGATCCTTCACCCATTTATGTAGGAATGAAAATTCCAGGGCCTGGGAAACTTTTGCATTTGCTGCTTTTTCTAGGGAAGTGTCCATTCCAAATGACTGTATTGAAATTTATCTAATAGTAGCATCAATGATTGAGTTTGAATTCAAGCCATTATATTTTCTAAGTAAACAAATTCCTGTAGAGTAGGCTTTAACAGATTTGATTTCGGTGTTTTTAGGAAAAGCATCATTGATATTTTGCTTTTTTTTCTTGCTTTGCAGTGATTCTCTTTTTTAAATACATCATTTGGTGCATCTCACTGAGAAAATCTGGCAAGAACACAGACTTTTGTGTTCAACTAGATTAAAAAAATGTTCTTGACAACTAATGGTGCCAAGAGGCCAATGGGAGGAGAGCTTCAGTGTGGTCATCTCTGTGGATAAAGGGCAGGAAAGGGAGCTGGCAGAGCCACTGCCCCAGGTGCTTTAGACAGACCTTATTTAAGCCCCTGAAAAATCCCTGGAGGTTAAGTGTTTCCCAGAAGAGGAAATCGGAGCCCAGGGACATTCAGTGCCTTTCTCGAGATTAGACGGCTGATAAGTGCCTGAGCCAGATCCAGACGTGTGTGGAGAGGTGGCACAGTTTGGAACCCTGAGTCAGATTTAGGGGAACCCCAGTTTTACCCCTTTTATTTATTGCTCCTCAGCTCTGGCTGGCCCTGGCTTGTAAGCAGGAAGTGTATACAGCACATAACTTATATGGATTGAGCTTAAGGATGAATATTAAGTTGAGCTTAAGGATGAATATTAAGTCATGTATTTCAGAGAGTAGATCAATAGCTGTTGATTCAGTATATATTTACTAAATATTTATTGTGTCCTTATGAGGTCACAGCCAATATTCTAGGTGCTGGGGATATAGCAGTGGACAGGAGAGACCAACCACAAGGAAAAGAACTAAAATATATATCCGTTAGTGGTAAGTGCCGTGAACCTCGGGAAGGGAAGGGTGATACTGTGTGAATAAGGCCGGCCAGGAGAGCCTCCCAGGGTAGGTGACATGGCTCAGGGCCTGAAGGCAGCAGGGAACGAGACCTGTGGAGACCCTGGGCAGAGCCCTTCAGGAGGAGGGAGCGGCAGGTCTACAGGCTCTGGGATGTGAATGTGCCTCGTGTGTTCAGGGAACAGCAGACAGGCCAGAGTGTGGAGCAGCATGACGGAGCATGGGGGGTGGGGGCACGGCCAGGGATGACACTGGAGGAGCAGAGCAGCCACCGCGGGAGGGTCTCGTGGGCCACCGTTAGGGTGCTGGCTTTACTCTGTGAGATAGGAGATGGCAGGGTTTTGAGCAGAGAAGTGCTATCAGTTGCCTTGCTCAAAAGGATCCCCCTGGGGGCTTTGTGGAGAAGAGACTGAAGGGTCTGTGACAGTTTGAAGTTCTTTTGTGAATCCCAGAAAAGATTGTTTTTGAACTGGTCTATTCCTGTGGGTGTAAGACCCTTTGTTTGCATTAGATTTGCTTAAAGGACCTTGATTAGATTGCTTTTGCTTGGACTGTGTCAGTGAGGCATGACTCAGGTTGTGTCTCCAACCTCTTGCTGGGTCTTATATAAACTGAGAACACAGAGAAAGAGAAAGAAAGGGAGCCGCCATTTTGATCCTGCCATGCGAGGGAGGACTCAAGGATCGCTAGCAGCCGAAGCCGAGGTACGAAGCCCCCAAGAGGCTGGGCCTGTGGAGCAAGCAGCTCAGGGCTGAAGAGATGAGCCATGTGCCTGATTTCCCACAGCTGAGCTCCTGAGGAAAGTAGAGAGAGACTGGCAGACCCGCCATCTTGCCTCACCACATGGTACGACTACAGGATCTGCCAGCATTCAGCCTTGGTGACAAAGCTTCTCTGATGGTGCCTTGATTTGGTCATTTCACAGCCTCAGAACTGTAAGATTTTTCCGTAATAAAATTCCCTTTATAAAACCCAACCCATTTCTGGTAATTGTGCATCGGCAGCCTTTGGCAGCATATCTGGAATGATGGAAGGTCCAGCAGGCTGGAACCAGGTCATGCTGGCCAGTGTGAGGGTTTGAGTTGGAGGTGAGTCGGGGTTAAGGTTGGGAGTATTTTCCAGTTGGGAAAGACCCTGGAGGGCAGCTAAGGCGTTTGGTCTTTATTTTGTAGATAATGATTGCTGCTGATTCACGCAGTGGTCCTGGTTGAATTCCTGCCTAAGGAAGTCTTCATTATTCGTAGACATGGGCCTCTTCGGGGTTTTAATCGGCTTCTCTGAGAACTTTGGCATTACTGACCACCTCGTCTCCATGCGCTCACCCATGGTGAGCACTGCTCATTCCAGGGTCCCTTCCATGTCCCTGCCCTTCTGATAGTTCATCAGTAACTATTTATCGACAGTCTGTGGCAGGACACGGAGGACAAAGCAGTGAGCAAAACAGGGTCCAGCTGACGCAGGCATTCAGTGGAGATCACACATCCCACTGTGTAATTCCAGTTGTTAGGCTCATGAAGGAAAACCTCAGAGCACTGAAGAAGGGGTCCAGGGATGAGCCCCGAGGAAGGAGCTTTTAGGCTGAGGTCTGAGGCCTGAGTAAGTGTGGGCAAGAAAAAGGGAGGAAGAGCCTTCCAGCCAGGGGGCCAGCTGCCAAGGCCCTGTGAAGGGCAGTCGAGAAGGAGCCAAGGCCGCCGTGGCTGCAGGGTAGTGCGCTGCGGAGCTCGCGAGGCCTCCCTGGCTTCTCCTCCCACACCACCCCTCCCTTTGGCCTCAGCGTCATCTGGGCTGTTCTTGGCACCTCTTACCTCTCTCCTGACGTCCCGACTTCCTCACAGGCAGCTCCACCTGGATGTCCTGAAGGTGGGACAGGCTTAGCATGTCCTAAACTCTGCGAGCATCCTCCTCACTCCTCCGTGCTTGGGCCTCTGCTTCTCATCATGCTTTCTTCCTTGCCCCAGACCCCTTTTCTACCCCCTCTTGTCTGTCAAAACACAGTTCAAATGCCACTTCCTCTGCAAAGCCTCCCCCAGCCTGTGCGTGCTTATCCTTACTTGTCTTCCCTGGAAGGAAGAATTAATCCGGCGGCCCTATAACACACTGTCCATTCTTCGACCAGCACCTTGTCTTGTATGTTTGACTGGTGTATATTTGACTGTGTTCTTATGGAATGGGTCCCTTTGTACTCTATATTGCTGGTGCTTTGTTTGATATTTAGGACAACAAAATAACCGTTCCAATGAGCAGAATAAAAATAGCTATTGAACCACTGATGGAAATGCTTAAATAGGACAATAAAAGTAGGGAAGAAGCAGAATCCTCTCAGATACAGAATGACACGGTATCAGATGAAGGAAACTGCCTGATCTGCCCCCTTGGCTTCTTAATCGGGGGATGCCATTGATTATTATTCCAGATGGAAGCCCTGCATAGATCTTGTAAAATCTGAAAAGCGAGAGGTATTTCAACAGAGAATTGGGTTTCTTGAGATGGAATCAACCTTTGGGTCTTATCCTTGACATTTAGAATTGTGTTTTCCATGTCTAGGGCAAAGGGTATAGGACCAACCACATGTTTTGGAAAGATTAATGGAAGAGAGAAATAAAATTGTACACTAACTTGACCCACCATCCCCCAAGTAGAAATGTAATTGATAGTGAAGTCTGATATCCAAGACTCTACTTGGAAGTAATTAGCGTTTACTGAGGGTGTTTCATAGAATCCATTTATTTTAATTTCTTTTTAATGCTTTGTGATGGTGGTGATGACAGGCTCATCGTTCACTTGCACTTGCCTCTTCCCTGGAGGGGCAGCTCTCCACGGCTCCCTGTTCTGTGTGGCAGGTTTCTGGAAGAAAAGAAAGGCTCCTCTGTTGGTGGCGTTCCATTCGGGGGGGAAAAAAAGACAGAGGCATTTAGGGGTTCACTTGACTTGCAAAGATGATTACATTAAGACATGCATTGCTACCCTAGAGTAATTAAGCTCATTTCCATAGCAGCATTTTCTCTTCCGTGCCAGGATCAGGCTTGCAGGTACACGTTCATTATTTCTGACTTTCTAATTATAGGAAATTCATAACAGATTTTAGTGAGCTGCCTGCTTATTATCTCTGTTGTAGTCTCACACCTGAAGTTGTAATGAAGCTGGCATGTGCCCCGAGCATGGGTGTGTCTTTTTTTCCCAAGGCTTCCACGTTTCCCCTGTTTATGGATTTTTTGGCAAACATTTATTAAAAGTAGAGTTGGTGCATTGTGCTGCATGCTGGGATTGGCATAGCAGAAGAAAGGGTGAGTGCATTTTTTTCTCTTGGAGAGGGCGTGCCTCGGTGGACATGGGGAAATCATCTGAGATGCTCTCATTTTGCTTTTCGAGGTGTAGCTGTGAGAAACCGCCTGGAGCACTGGGGATGAGAGCCCCAAAGAGGGGCAAATGGAGAACCTGGCATGTCTTAACTACTGCAGAAAACGCACATATAAAGTGAATGCGTGTGGTTTCTGCTCTTCAATTTAAGTGGCTTTCGAGAGTGACAGGGCAGAGCTAGTATGCTGTGGTGGGGGGTGAGGTTGGGCTGGGGGAGGCAGAGGATGCTGGGGGTGCCTCGATGGTATTTAGTTATGGTCTGGGCTAGTTTTGCCCACACCTGCCTTCCAGTGTTTGCTTTGGGGATGTAACAGGAAAGTTTCTAGGCAACGTAACAGCTTTTTATTAGACCGTAAAGCATAGTAGTGTCCCCGGAACATTCATTATTTTGGTCCTTCATTTCTGAAGGACCATTTGGTAACTTCATTTCTGATGACTTTTACTCTACAGTTATGGAATGGTCTAAGGTGTAGGAGCTCTTGGTGCTTATAATTCTAGTAAGAAGGTCCTCTAGGAGAAGGGGCCATATTGAGCATCTGGACAACTGTTTCAAACATCAGTGATTTGAGTGCTGTGTTCATGATATTCGCTCTCTGAGACCTATTTGCATGATTATCTACCCAATGTTTTTTCTCTACATTATACCCTATTTTTGACCTAGCCTCATCCTAGCAGAATGTCTGCATTCGACAGTGCTGGAGCATGGGCTCTGGACCTGCTCTGCCTGGCCTCACACCCTAGCTCCACCTCTCACTGGTTCCGAGATCTTGAGTAAGTTGCTCCATCTCTCTGGTCTGTTTCTCAACGTGCAAAATGGGGTTAATAAGAGTACATGTGTCACAGAGTTTTTGTGAGGATTAAATAAAAGAAGTTTAAAATAGTTACAACAGTGCTTGTTAGCTCTTATTTTTGGTTACGTTTTTTTTCTAGTAAACATGAAAATAATAATTTAACCACTAAAATAAAAAATCACTTTCATGCCACCTGAAATTAGATTACATCCAACGAGTGGGATGTGGATCTTGCTCTGAGAAGCATTGATCTTGCCATGTGGTCTTATGCTTTTTGTTTGACCTTGACCTATCCTACTTTACCCTGCATGAATGCCACCAGGGCCCCTTCCCATTTTAGCCAGCTGAGTGCTGTGGTCTTCCTTACACGAGGCTTCTTGGCATCCTCACATCAGTTCTGTTTTACCCTCTGACATCCAAAGCCCGACTCTCATCCCTCTTGTGCATTCCAGCCCTTTACATAATTGTAGACAGCTATCGTGGCTCCCCGAGTCCTCTCTTTTTCATCCCATAAAGTGTCACCTTTCCCCTCTGCACAAGCCTTCCTTGTCTGAAGTCATCCTGTTACGTGGAAGGAAGCTGTGGGAGAAGAGATTTGTCATAGGACACATAGGATACATTTTGCTGGTACTAATTAGGGTTCATCAACTCTGTGAGAACCTGGAACCTGGAAGCATCCGGCATCTTTGCAGATGCAGAAGTTGCAGGTGGAATGTGCGTACCGACACCATCCCCATTTGGAGCCAGAAACCTTCATTTAAGGAAGTCTTGGAAAACTGGTCCCTGCGGTCGCCTCTGCAGAAGGGAGCTGGGTGGCGGGTGCCTTGCTTTCCCCTGCCTACTCCTTTATCTTTCAGGCTTTTCATCATACAGTGTATCACCTATTAAAAAAGTTTACACACACATATGGAAAAAGCAGAGTCACAGACTATGATAGGAACTGGAGGTAATCTTAAAAAAGTAACTGAAGGCGCTTTGAAAACGGTAAATTCCTGAATAAGGGAACAAAGGTACGGGCAGTGATCTGAAAGGAGACAAGAAGAAAATCAAACCAAGCACAAAACCTCCTCTTTGGCCTGTGGTATCCCCCCGCCCCATTGTTCTGGCTGATTCCTCCTCCTCTAAGCTGCAGGTCTGGTGCCACCTGCCCTGTGAAACCTTCCCTCACCCCCTCACTGGGGCCAGGGTCTCCCTTCCTGTTTCCTGAGGACCCAGAGCAGACTCGAGGCTCCTCCTGCTACTTCCTGATGCTTTGTAAGGGCTTGTTTCACTCAGGGACCCCCAGCCTCCTTGAGGGCAGGGGTCTCGCATTGATACTGGTAGCCCAGCTACCTGTGCCCAGACGGAACCTGCAGTGCGGGTGTGTGTGGGGCAGACATTGATGGAATGAATGGACTCCACAGGGTGGGCGCTTGGGTATGGTGGGTGGCGATGGGAGTGCATGTGGGGGCCGCTGGGGCTCTAGCTCCCCAGGCCCCAGTGAGCATTTGCCCTGGCTGGGAGGAAGGGGAGAGCTGCTCAGGGGACTGAGCCGTGACCCAGGCTGTCCTTGTAGAACAGCTGCCCCAAATCCAAGAACACATCCAGCACTGCAGAGCAAAACATCTCTGCTCTTTACCCAAACGTGTAAAAAGATTTGTGGTATTTTGTTTTTCATCTTTATTTCAGAATAAAGATTACTGAGTTCATTCTCTAACTTATTTGAGAATATGTCTCTGTAGTTATTTGGTAACACACACATATAAAACATAAAATTTGCCATTTTAACCATTTTCCCATTAGAAATTTTAGTGAAGTGTATCATTCATACATGAACATACATGAACAGTAAGTGTAGAGTGAAAGTTGTGACCTTACAAAGCACACATGCATCTCATCTTGCAGGGCTCCCCCACATCACCCACCACCAACACCTGCATTGTTGTGAGACATTTGCTACAAACTATGGAAGAGCATCATCAAAATATTGCTACTAACTATAGCCCATATCTTACATTTGGTGTATTTTCTCCCCAGCCGACCCTATTATTAATACCCTTATTAGTATTATATGTTTGTTACCATTCATGAGAGATGTTCTCACATTCTGTTAACCACGGTCCATCTTCCACCACTGGATTCCCTGCGTTACACAGTCCCATGCTTTGTACAATCCATTTGTACAAAGCCACTCTGTGGCTCTCATTTTCATCACAGAGTTGTGCTGTCATACCTCATTCAATTTTAAATATTTTCGTTACTCCAAAGGAAAAATCCCATACCGCCTTAGACCCCCATATTCTGGTCCCTTAGAAGTGATGTATCTTCTTTGCCATTGCTGCAAAAATTACATTACTGCATTTTAAGTGTACAGTAACTACACATTTTTAAGTGTACAGTTCAGTGGCATCAGTCACCGTCACAATGTTGTGTAACCATCACCTCCAGCCACGGCCCAAACTTTTCTTTATACTCTTTTTTTTTTTTTTTTAGGGTAGGCAAGGGAGTAAAGAGTTTATTAAGAAACAAGAAAACTAGAAATGAGATAAGTACACAACCTGAGACAAGGGTTGCAGGCGTACTACAAGATGAGACGTGCACATGGGGCCCAGTGTTAGGCCTTTTAGGATCTTTCCTCCCCCCCGCCCCCCGTCCTAATGTTGGGGAGGGGCCCCAGCTGTTTGCTGCTCTGATTGGTCGTCCCACCTGTTAGCTCTCAGGGGGCCAACGGGGGGGCCTGTTGGGGAGTTATCCGGGGCTTCCCCTTGACCCTAGAAAGAGTTCCAAATGGGACCTCATGGCCAGGGTCTAGGTGGGGTCTTTCCGGCTTTCTTAGTAGCAGGGATTTTTTGGGTGGTGTCTCACGGCCATGTTCTCTGCGGCCATGTTCTCTGCCAGGTCCCAGCCGTGACAGGATGTCTTCCCTATACTAACCTGCCTCAATTCCCCCCTCAGAGAGTTTGCATCCTTATTCTCATGGGGGAGCTGAAGGGCAATGGTCGTTCTTCTGTGGCTGCTTCCTTCTGGTTAGGGGGAGTGGCCCTGCCTGACAGAGTGTAAAACCCTCTGGCTATTCTATTGAAGTTGAGGGAAGATGGGTCCGGCACTGTGGTTGGGACTGGATGAAATCCCTGCATGACTAATACCTTGTTTTGGAAGGCATTGATTCTCTTTGTCTCCAGGCTTGGCTCACCAAATATGTTAGCGGAACACTGTGTCTGGGCTTCTAGGTTCTTGACTGTGTCACATAAAAGAATTTCAGGATACACAATAGGGTAGGCAAGGGAGTAAAGAGTTTATTAAGAAACAAGAAAACTAGACATGAGGTAAGCATACAACCTGAGACATGGGTTGCGTGTGTGCTACAGGATGAGATGCGCTATATTCTTTTTTTATTAAAGCAGTTTTATTTCTAAAACTTTTTCATCACCCCAAACAGAAACCCTGTACCCATGAAACAATAACGCCCCCTGGTAACCTGAGATGATTTGAATTATCTGAGAGTTTCATGGCATTGGGCATTCTCTGCCCTGGAGCCACTTCTTTCCCTCCTGTCCCTCCTCTCTTCCCTCCTTCCCTCCTCTTTCCCTTCTCTCCTCATTTCTGTAGAATCTGCCATATAAAATACATTGTCCATGCATTTAGGGGCTCTTAGCAGCATCTAGTCTTGGAATCAATATAAGTCCTGAAGAGGCGTGTAATACGACACCACAGAAGAACGTCCTGGGTTCTAGGATAGTTCCCAGGAAGAAGTTACCTGTGTCTAGTGAACACGGAGGACTTCCCATTCATTTAGCGGCGGGATTAGGTGTGAGGAGCTTTGGTGTGATGGGGGAAGTGGGCAGGTGGGGGTGCTGGCCCTCGGGGAGAGGACAGGCTGGGCGGACTGGAGTGAACCAGGGACACCACAGCCTTCCCTGTGGCCAGAGAGGGGGATGAGTAGCGAGGGGAAATGTGGCGGGTGCACTCACAGGCGGCTGGCGGCGACGTCTCAGGGCCAGGTGAGAGGTGGGGACGTTGTGCTGTGGGCGTGGGGGCCCCTGAAGGCCTCCGCACCTGCAGTTGGTGTCAGCACCAATCCTAACTAGACGGAAACTAGCATGACAAAACCCTGATGTCAGTCGGGCAAGAGGTGTTAGCAGAGGGATCGAGAAGAGCGCAGGCACGTGGCTCTGAGGTGCCCTTCAGGGCTCCTCCTGTTGTTGAATGAAGCGGCCCGGGGCCAGCACGGTGAGGAACGCTGGGCCAGGAAGCAGCATCCTTTCTCTCTTCCTTTGTGCCAAAGGCGAAGCCGCCGGTCAGCTAATCCAGTCTGCAGCTAGAAGACTTGGAGCTGCTCGGTCTAGGCTGTGCTATATTCAATATGTTCCTTTCTGTTAGTGTTCAAATGCCTTGCAACTTTTTAAAGTTTTAATAATGAGTAATTCTGAAACCTCTTTCTGAAATAGAGGAACAGAAGTGCCCCTTGAAGCACAGAGCTTCCTAAGACACTGGCTTTGCAGGTTCCCAGGAGTTGTTTAGGTTTCAGGAACATCCGAAAGTGAGTTTTGAGAATACCCTCCAAATGCTCTTTCAATCTACGGCTTGCTCAATGGGTAGACAGGTTAAACAGACTTTCTGTATGAATAGAACATGATTATAATTATTTCCATCCCTGAGTTGTCAGGCCTCGCTTCTGCCATGTGCAGATGTGTAAGTAGTTTCCATGGCTCAGAGAAGTGCACTGTAAAGCTGGGATGAGAGCATCAGTTTGCCTGTGGGATTTTGCACTTCAGCAAGTAAGCCATGCTTTGACTTCAGCGAAGGACGAGAGGCACGTGGAGAGGATTTGCTGCTGGCTTACGGGGCTGTAGCGTCCTCCTCGCGGCTGCCAGGCACACCTTGCTATTTCACCTCCCTCCTCACTGCTGTTCTGCCATCAGCAAACCTCGTAAGCGTCCAATTGGGGGCTCACAGTGTGTACTTCCTGCGTAGAGACGCTGTGCCATTCCTTGATTGGGCTACGTTAATGCATTTTTGGTTAATGAATGTCTGATAGAGGTAGACTGAGTGAAAACTGGGATCCATTTGTGAGGTGAATTCTAGAAAAGGGAAGGACACACTTTGCTGAAGAATCCTTGGAGCCTGGGACACTGCAGCCTCTAAGTGTGGGAACTCAGAACCCAGCTTGATGTTTAAACACAAAAGTTCTTGAATGTACAGTAAGATGAACACATTGGTTAATGTATGATGAATACCCATCGTTGGGCCAAAGTTCTGTAGGAATGAAAGAAGCACCTAAGACAAAGCAGTTTCAAGCAGAGAAAAGGTCAAGAGAAATAAGAAGGCATTTTTTGTAGTTAAGAGCTCAAAATCCACTTGTCTGTTTCAACACTCCTAAAAATCATCCTTGCTCAGCTGCTGAAGGCCAGCCTCGCGTGAGCCAAAGCTATGTCTAGAAAAACAAAGAGCAAAGAGCAGTGGCGTCTCCCTCATGTCTGTAGAGAGAGGTGGCCCGAACTGTGTCCTTATTCCATTCAGATCTGAAGTAAGTGGGCGCCCCTGGAATGCGCGTGCCTGTGGTTAGCCAATGCAGGGGCAATGTTGCGTGGGCTTTATTTGACTTATTTTATAACCTGTACATTAATGAGTTGTGCTTCTGTTGGAGTTTTAGGATCCAGAAAGATATTTTGAGGGATACTGTCATCAAAAGAAAGTTATAGGTAGTTTTCTTAAATCTGGAACCATATAACTCCCCAACATTAATTTAGGCAGTTAGAGAGTTACAG
>JAQZBX010076464.1:0-14425 GCA_029593785.1 Cabassous unicinctus | reverse complement strand
GTGTGAAAACGAAGCCATTGGCAGTTGTCTGTCACCTTAATGCAACCTTATGGTCCCATTGGCCTAGTCGAAATTAGCTGTTTTCCCTGCATTCCACCATAGCGTGCCCTTTTTGTCTTTCTCTTTTAAGGGGAGGAAAAGTTGGTAGAGGAGAAAACCATAATGATTTGCACACAGACTGTAAGGTGACCAAGGATGTCTTGGTGAAGATAAAAGGAGAGCAATTTTCACTTGTTCATTTAAATCCCTATACTAAAAATAGCCAACTTTTTCTTTGGAAGGCCATGAAATCAGTAAAGGACTTATCTTCAAAGAAGGAGCCACATTTTAGTATGAGCAGTTAGAAGACAGACTTCTGCTAACCCTGTTAAGGCTGGGACCTTCTCCTAGGTGAATTCAAGAAGACAAAGACTAGAAACCAGTATCCGCACAAAAAAAGGCCCATCTTCCCCAAAGGCAGAGTGCTATAAGCTTCCCCCCCCTCACCCCCCATGCTACAGGCTGCTGCAGGACTGGCCAGCCCTGAATCACCAGCACCAAGCTCAAGTCCCTATTTCATTTGATTTATGTATTGACTGGCAGTGAGTAATTTTAAAAATAAAAATATTCAGGGAAAAAAAGTGGAAATTCCAACCTACTCTACTCCTCAAAGCTCAAAAAGCAAAATAATCGATTAACTCATGAACCCTCTCCTAAAGGAATGAGAATTTGGATTTACATAACCACTTGGACATAGGTCTGAATTATAGGGGCAATCTCTCTTTTCAGAGCTTTGAGCATTTTAATTTATGGCATTTTCAGTACTTCCCACTAAAAATAAATCCATGGAGGATTCTAAAGGACCTCACCTCTAGAGGTTTCAGCTGATTTGTGAGGATGAGAGGGGAAGTTTGTCCTGCAAGTAGTAAAGCAATAATTTTAAAGTTAATATTCTACTGTTTATTCATTGCCAGCATGGCCATGGAACCTGAGGAGACAACAAGATTATCTCAGAGTACATTGCTCACATATCCAGGAATAGTAAAAACAGGGTTTTAGTTAACAGGTTTCATAGTGATGGCTGACTTTGCCTTACAAATTGTCATTCCTTGATTTTTATTTTGTCCTTCTCACCCATCTACTACAACTGACCAAAACCTAAACCAATGAAACTCCTCACACAATTTCTTTTTGCCTGACTGCTACTTGCTTAGCACTGTACTAGCAATGATGAAGGGATAGGAGAAACAAGATGTGTTCCTGCCCTTCAGGAGCCTCTAATTTGCTTAGGAAATATATTAGTCTGCCAGAGGGGTGCTGATGCAAAGTACCAGAAATCCATTGGCTTTTATAAAGGGAGTTTATTTGGGGTAAAAGCTTACAGTTCCAAGGCCATAAAAAGTCCAACTCAAGGCACCATAAGAGGTGCTTTCTCACCAAAGTCAGTGGCCACATGTTGAAACAAGGTGGCCACTGTTCTCTTGAGCTCCGTGGGACCAGCCTCTTAAGGCTTCATGCTTAAGTGATCCTGTAGTCCCCTCCGTCCTGGCATAGGGCTTGTTTCTTTCCAGGCCTCCTATTCAGTATCAGCTGTTCTGCTCTCTATCCGATATCAGATGTAAGCTGTCAGGCAAATGACTCATCTCTCCCTGGGACCTCAGGTGTTTGAATCTTCTCCTTTCTGTCACATGGCAGGATCAAAAATGACAGAGCTCTCTCTTCCTGTGTCTATCTGAGTGAGTGTCCATTTATATCAGACCCAGCAAGGGGGCAGGGACTCAACCTGAGTCACACCCACTGACGTAGTTACATCAAAAGCCCTAAATCAATCTTAACAGGTAATCTAATCAAAGGCTCCTCATCTGAATTTAATGCAATCAAAGGGTATCACACCAGAGGACTAGATTAGTTTACAAACATAATCTTTCTCTTTTTGAGATTCTTAAAATAATCTCAAACTGCCACAGGGAGTGTCTTGGTTTCCCAGGGCTGCTGTAACAAAGGACCCCAAACTGGGTGGCTTAAACAACAGAAATGTATTCTCTCACAGTTCTGGAGGCCAGAAGTCTGAAATCAAGGTTTTGGTAGAATCATGCTCTCTCTGAAACCTGTAGGGGAGACTCCTTTGCTTTTTCCTAGCTTCTGGGGATTTGCAGCAATCCTCGGCATCCTTTGGTTTGTAGCTGCAGCACTTCAATCTCTGTTTCCATCATCACTAGTGTTTCCCCCTATGTCTCTGTGTTTCTTCTCCCCTTCTTATGAGGACATCAGTCACATTGGATTGAGAGTATACCCTACTCCAGCATGACATTATCTTAACTAATGCCATTTACAATGACCCTAAATTCTAAATAACATCACATTTTGAGGCACTGGGGGTTAGGACTTCAACGTAGCTTTTAGGGGGGCACAATTCAAAGTATAACAAGGAGAAAAGACTTAGAAGGTATACTAGGTTGAACTGTGTCCCCCCAAAAAATATGTACAAGTCCTAATCCCCAGTACCTGTAAATGTGTCCTTATTTGGAAATAGGATCTTAAGATGAAATCACACTGGATATAGGGTAGACCCTAAATCCAATAACTAGTGCCCTTAGAAGAAGAGGAGATAGAGACTCACACAGAGGGAAGTTAGCCATGTGAAGACAGAAGCAGAGATTGGAGTGATGAGCTACAAGCCAAGGAATTCCAAGGATTGCTAGGAGCCACCAGGAGCTAGGAAGGGACAAGGAAGGATTCTCCCCTAGAGCTTTCAGAGGGAGCATGGCTCTGCTGATGCAAAAACCTAGATTTCACACTTCTAGCCTCAAGGCCTATGAGAGAAAATAATTCTGTTGTTTTAAGCTACCCAGTTTGTAGTACTTTGTTATGGTAGCCCTAGGACACTAAGACAGGCTGTTTTGGTTTCCCAGCTGCTAAAACAAATGTCATCCAATGGGTTAGATTAAACAATGGGTATTTATTGACACAGTTTTGAGACTAGGAGAAGTCAGCAAGGAAATTCTTTCTTCTCAAAGACTGTGGTGTTCTGGGACTGGCTGCCAGTAATCCTTGGTCCTTGGCTTTTCTGTCACATGGCAATGCACAGGGTGGCCTCTCCTGGCTTCTCTCCATCTGACTTTCACTCTGCTTTTAAAGCCCAACCTGATTGAGTTGGACCACATTTTAACTGAAGTAACATCTTGAAGAGATCTTATTTACAGTGGGTCCACATCTACCAGGATGTGGACCAAGATCAAGAACATGTCCAAACTGGGATACACAAATCAATCCACCACACAGGCTTAGGATATTAGTAACTGTTAAGGAGTAGGAACGGTCTGCCTAGTATTGCTAAGGGAACAGAGTGAGGAAGTGGTTGCCTTGGCAGCACAGTTAAAACAGAGAAAGTGCACAGATCCCAGGAATCTTTCCTGGGTCACCCAATTGGTTCTCAGGTCACGTGGGAAAAAAACTGGATGGGGAAACTGGAAAGCCAGCAGCCAGATGGGGCCCACTTCAGCTTTGTGCTTCTTTTCCTGCACCCTCTGCTCTTGAAGTGGGCACCAGAAGATAAATGAAGAGCATACATTTACAATCACTTTTGAGAACATTTTTCCTGGTTGGTGTTTGAAAGCAAAATAGTCCTTTTTGTTTGGGGTAAAAAAAAAAAAAAAAAAAGTTTGATTCTTCTTTACTTGCATTTGGCAGAGTTAAAAACAATTTAGGAAGCAGTTGCTATTTTGATTCTACACCTCCCCCACCTTTTCTGTTTTGTTTGATTTTTCAGATCACACACACACAGAGGTGAATGTTCTCTATGAGGTCGTAGTCTTATCAGTTCTATATTTGGCATAAGACTTGATCTTTGACCACGTGTCTCTTCCTAGTATTGCACTGTGGGAAGAAGCTCCCCTCATCCCTTAATAATGGGGGATGTGGTAAGACCCCCAGGTGATTTGTCATTTAAAACAGCTAGTTTAAGTCTAATTGGCCTGACACCTGCCTTCTTCATATCTTGTCCAAGGACATGAAACACCATAACCGTCTGTAAAGAGCCTGTGCTGCAGCATCTGCCCAGCGCTGGTGCCCGCAGAACCGGGCCCAGGCCACAGGGTAGGCTCCACTGTTGGGGGACAGCAGGGAAGAGCCCGGAGGAGCCCTGAGGGACTCCCCAGAGCTGTTGTGCTCCTGTTGGGCATGTCCATATTCACCTCCTGGTTCCCCCCTCCCCAACAAATTCAGCCCAAAGGCCCTGCCTGCCACTAAAATATCTGAAATGAAATACAAATTTAAAAATTTTCATCAACCTCTTCACCATTGAATTTCACCCATTAATGAACTGATTAAACACTAAATTTATATTTCCTCCATATATATATTCATTTGTTCATTGAACTTTTCCCAGCACACAGAGCATTTGGCTGTCAGCTTCTTTTCTTTAGGAAAACCCACATTTATGAGTGCCCAGGAATGTCCAGGTGAGCCCCATGTAAGTTTATGTAGTCAGAAACCCCCAACAATTAGAGGTCACGCTCCTACCGGAGCAGTGGATGGGGTGAAGGGAAGAGGGGGAAGAAGAGTGTGAACAGGTGATCTAGAACAGGGGTTCTTAACCTTTTTTGTTCCACGGATCCCTTTGCCAGTCAGGTGAAAACCACGGACCCCTTACTAAGCCCACACTATACTGTGTATTATTTAATAAATATATCACACCCCCACCAACACATCTCCACAAGAATGTTTTTTTGAATTTCAGTTCAAGCTCACGGACCCCTTGTTAAAAACCCCTGATCTAGAAGTTCTAGCTTCTGTCATTTCTTGGCAGGTTCTGGCCTTGACCTCTTATGCTTCAGTAGGCCTTCAGATACAGAAAAGATCATAGGTATTAAATATGAGAAAGAACAAAAACAACTTGAAGAAAATATTTTCATGCATATTTTGATTCTAGCAAAAACAATTATTATACATAAATAAGACATTACAGTTATTTCCCATACATGTATGCTTAATTTTCCCCTCTATATTTCTTCTCTCTGGATATCTCACTTAAATAAGATATAAAATCAAAGTCAGCATTTACCATTTATCGTATTATTCCTTAAAATGTACAAAAGTTTTCTGAGGGTTTCTTTTCAGGTGTGAAACTCACTTTTGAAGATTCTGGAAAAAACTCTTAAGTTGTTTCTGTAGTTGAATTAACTTTGCCCATTTTACTAACTGTGTATTTATACATTTATATATTTTTATGATTTATAAGAGTGTCCCCATGATTTTAATAGTCACCCCTGGGTGCTTGGTCAGTGATATACAAAACTTCCAAAATATGGTTAATACCACTATAGCAAAACACCATTATAGCAACAAATAACACAAACCCACTGAACACCAGCCCAGAACAACATTCTCCCATCTGTCTGGGGAATATAAAGCAAAACGGGCGAGCTTTCATCATGCCCAAAAGGTCAGTAATCAGGGCTCTCAGGGGAACAAGAGGAGTGGTATTTTACACAGGAGAGGCCCTTCTGGAAGACCCATTGCTTTCAGCTCCCCAGAAATGCACTCCAGGGTGGAGTGTGAAGACTGATCTCATTCGTGAAGAAAGGTCAAAGGAATAAAGCAACTTCAAGCCTGTCTACCTAGCATGGGAGCGCCGTAGCCACGTGGAAGAATAGACACAATATGGTCCATTTGAGCTAATAGCTGCTCTTGTCCCAGAAGCTGAGGGCAGAGTTTTTGTTGGTCTTGTTTGCTGTTTTTAATTTTTAAAGGGCCAAAGGAAAGATTGGCATTTTTTTGCAGCAGCATCACAGTATATACATCGGTTTGAGTCCCAGCTTTGCCTTTTACTAGATGTGTGATCTTGGGCAAGGCATTTAACTTTTCTTGAATCTTCAGCATTTTTCCCCACCCAAAATCAGAGACACCAATGGCTAATTCACTGAGCTGCAAGGAGAATTAAGTGAATTAACACATGTGAAAGCACTGCTTTCATATATGATCAGTGCTCTGTACATGACTACATTGTTATCTGGAATTTTTCTTGAGCTAGAATTATGAAAAAGAATTGCCAGGACTCTCTCCTTGCCTTCGCTTGGGTGTACACAGCCTTTGCCAACTGTGAACCAGATCCAAGTGAACACCCAAATAACTCTGAGAAGGGAAGGGTAGCCTGGGCTGAGGATCGAGTCCCATGTTGCACTCCATCTGACAGCTCAGGAGTACAGAAATAAAAATTGAGTCTCTCAGGAATGCAAAGGGGGGTCTGGCAGAACTTGGGGTCAGAGAGAGAGAGCATAATAGAGCAGAAGAAAAGGGTGTGGGTATGTCTAGTTGACTTTCACCAGGCATGTCAAGGGGAAGTAAGGAGTGATGGCTATAAGCAGGGGCTCTGGAGCCTGCTGGTCTGGGCTCTTCTTACCAGTGACACTTACCTACTGCCTCTTATGTCACCTCTCAATGCCTCAGGGCCCATGTCTGCAAAATGGGGAGAAAGTAGTATCTACCTTACAGCATTGTAGTATGTATTAAATGGGTAAATGCATGTCAGGTGCTTAGAAGAGTGCTCAGTATGCTGGGCACTGATACTTTAGAGGCGACAGTGTCGTCCTGAAGCGCATGACTGAGTGAGCTGCCTGAGTCTGGCCTCACCACTTACAGACTATATGACCTTTGGAATTTCCCTCCCTCTGTACCTAAGTTTCTTGGTCTGTAAAATGGAGGTGGTAATGATACCTACTTCCTAGGGTTATTGTTATGATTGAATGAGTTAATAAACAGAGCACTTAGAATGGTGTCTTGTATGTAGCACATATTTGATGATATAATTATTGTTGTTTTTATTATTGTTATTTCATGCAAGTTGCCCCTCTTTTTCCCTCCAGTTCAAAAATGTAGATTATCCCATAGCCAACCTGAAGAGGAAGACTGTACATTACCCAGAGATCTTTATATAATTCTCATCAGTACTGCTGGTCATTCCTACATCATACTTAAGATCTTTAACAATCCTCTGTGGAAGACATGTGTGATGCACATTTACCCCTCCCAGCAGGCTATTTCATACCACACCCTCACTTTTCCTTTAGATACAGTCTCCCTTTTTCACTCAGGATTTTTCATCTCCTTCAGCTCTTCTACTTGCATTCTTTCTCTTCCTTCTTGGTCTTGAGTGTGACCAAGAGTTCTGAGTCCTATAGATCCTTAGGGGAAGTCTTGCATTGGTTGAACTAGGGCTACTATTGGTCTGGGTGGATAGGTAGGTGGATAGACCAATGGTGTTTGATTTCTGATTTTTATAAAATCAATAGGAAATGAAAAATTAAGCATCAAAATGATTTAATTCTACAAGAAAATAAAACTATAGATCAACATCCCTTATGAATATAGATGCAAAAATGCTAGACAAAATATCAGCAAACCAAATGCAGCAGCATAGTAGAAGGATTATACACTATGACCAATTGGAATTTACCCTGGGAATGCAAGGATGGTTCAATATATGAAGAAAAAAGAAATAAAAGGCATCCAAACTGGAAAGGAGGATGCAAAACTATCTCTCTGCACAGGTAACATGATCTTATATCTAGAAAACCCAAAAGATATCAACAAGAAAAGTCTGTTAGAGCTAATAAACAAGTTTAGCAAAGCTACAGGATACCAAATCAACACACAAAAAAATCAGTTGTATTTCTGTATACTAGTAATGAACTAGGAAATTAAGAAAACAATTGTATTTACCATAGCATCAAAAAGAATAAACTATTTAGGAATGAATTTAACCAAGGAGGTGCAAGACTTATACACCGAAAACTGCAAAACATTGCTGAAAGAAATTAAAGAAAATCTAAATAAATGGAAAGATAGTCTGTGTTCATGGCTTGGAAGGCTTGATATTGTTAAAATGGCAATACTACCCAAAGCAATATACAGATTCAATGCAAGCCCTATCAAAACCCCAGTGGTGCTTTTTGCAAAAATGGAAAAACCCATCCTAAAATTTATGTGGAATCACAAGAAACCCAAAATAGTCTAAACAGTCTTGAAAAGGAAAAACAAAGTTGGAGGACTCACACTTCCCAATTTTAAAACTCGCTACAAAACAACAGTAATCAAAACAATGTGGTACTGACATATGGAAAGAAACAAAGACCAATGGAATAGATTTGAAAGCCCAGAAATAAACCTTACATCTATGGTCAGTTGATTTTCAATAGTGGTGCCAATACCATTCAATGGGGAAAGAACAGACTATTCAACAAGGGATGTGTGGCAGTTTGAGATTATTTATGAATCCCCCAAAAGAGAGATTATGTTTGTAAACTAATCTGTCCCTCTGGGTGTAATACCCTTTGAATGCTTTAGATTCAGCTGACATGTCTTGATTAAATTACCTGTTAAGATTAGGGCTTTGATTCAACCACATCAGTAGGGTGTGACTCAGGTTGAGTCCCCGCACCCTTGGTGGACTGATATAAATGGACACTCACTCAAGAAGACACACAGAAGAAGACATGGGAAGAGAGAGTGCTTCATAGACATGGAAGAGGAGAAGCTAAGCAATTCCACTTCTAGTATATACCTCCAAAGAATTGAAAACAAGGACTCAAACAGATACACCAGTGTTCATTGTAGCATTATTCACAATAGCCAAAAGGTAGGAAAAAAAAACCAAGATTCCACAGGCATATGAATGGATAAACAAATGTGGTATATACATACAATGGCATATTATTCGGTGCTGAAAAAGGAATGTAGTTCTGATACTTGCTACTACATGAATGAACCTTGAAGACATCATATTGAGTGAAATAATCCAGACACACAGGGACAAATATTATATGATTCCACTTATTTGAAATATCTAGAACAGGCAAATTCATAGAGACAAAGTAGATTAGAGATTACCAGGGGCTGGGAGGAGGGAGAATGGAGAGGTATTGCTTAATAGGTACAAAGTTTCTGTTAGGGGTGACGAACATTGTGAATATAATTAATGCCACTGAATTGCACACTTAAAACTAAGCTAAAATGGCAAATTTTATAATATATATATTTTACCACAGAAAAAGATTAAATGCTTTGCTGGCTATTAATTACCTCAGGAATCTCATTCTTTGTACTTCTAGAGACCCAGAATGTTCCCTGTGTTATTTTAATAGATGGAGAAGAAATACTAATGCCTTCCTAAAGCATCTTTACAGGACTCTGGAATTTTCTCCCAAAATGCCCTTCCTTTTGGGCTTGTACTTGAATCCAATACAGGGAGGAGAATCACAAAGCAAATCCCCTTCTTTAGCAGTCTGAAATTCCAAAAAACGCTTATGACATTTCTTCACAATGGACAAAGTAGAATGAGTTGGACATACCATTTTAGACAACTCTGAATCTCCGGATTCTGAATAGTTTCATTCAGGCCCTCCTTATAGCTTTGCTATTGACATTTATTAGTAGAGAGTGTTGCTGCCAACACAAGTTTTGAGTAGATTGTGGTATAAACAGATTTCCTTTTTACACATTCTAATCAGCGCAGAGGACTGTTTTTATTGAAACCGTATCTCAGCTCAAAGCTTCTCCACACATGTAGACACACATGTACAGAGTTTAAGTTGTATTTATGGTTGGTAAATGTTCTAATTATGGGGCTGCGTGTGTTCAGAGAGGAAAATTAAATCAGTGAACATGGGAGGCCAGGATGTCCTTCCGCTCTGGTTTGGGTTCTTTATGGTTTTAGGCTTTGGGAAATCAGTTCTGTGAAATGGTGGGTGACAACTCAGGCAGACATTTGTCTCCTGGCTGATTTACAATGTTATCTACAGATTTTTTTTTCCCCCTTGATGAGGTGAGGTTTGATTCCTTATTGCCTGCTTCATCTTAACACATCACAGAGCAATTTCTAACAAGCCACTCTACTGGATATTGTCCTGGCCTTCCTTTTGCGTATTAGAATACATGAAATGCTAAACTAAAAAGGGATGTAATTGACATGGTGCCCACGATACCAGCAAAGCTAATGCAAAGCTAATGCAGCAGCGTGATGGCTTCTTTGGAGCTCACCTCTGGCCACAGCAGACCGATGGATGAGAAAGGACTTCAAAAGTAGCTGCTGTTGTTGCTATATGGCTAGCTCAAGAAAGATTTTAGTTTGCAAAACTGGGCGAAATATGCACACTGAGGGTATGCGGGACATACTCTAGCCAGGTCTACCCAACCGCAGTAATTTTGCCGCTTCAGGCAAAATGTCTTCCTGGTGTTGGTTTGAATTGACATATTACTGAGGGAAATTTTTGTCTCACCCACACTCCCAGATTATCCAGCTTATTTATTAATACACCACTCAGTGCTCTATGCAGAATGAGTGGTGTAGACCTGGCACCCTAAACTGAATAATCTCTTTGCTGACAGCTGAAGAGCAAAGGCATCTGTGGCAATCCGATGGGGGTGCCTCAGGTTAGATGCAGATGTCAAGTTGATTAATGTCGGAGTCGGGGCTGCCAGCAGACAGGCCTCATGAGTGCACAGATCGCCCGGAAACAACCCTGGTGGTTGTGGCATCTTTGGGTAGAGACATAATGCATTGTCACCGAACAGATGCCATTCCTTTTGTCTCAGCTTTGTAGAATGCCCTGAAAACCGTGGATTCCTCAGGATTCAACCCCCCAAATACAAAACTCATCTGCCGTTTTTCATGTTTCATAATCCAGGGGATTTGTTTCCTTAAATTATCATCATTATTTTCATTAAGCCCAACCCAGGAACGCATCAGTGGAAAAAGCCCAGTACAGAAGTTAGCATCTGCTTCGTTGGGATCAGGAAGGGCCAAAGAAGAGAATACCAAAAAGAGAGGTTTCTGAAAGAGTGTGATGATAAAGTTGTTTATTTCTATAGTAATTCTAATGTTTCAAAACACTGTCATCTTTATTTCTTGTCTCACTTTTAACTTACGTCCCTTATGTCCCTGCTCATTCCCTTAAACCAGTGGTTTTCAAAATGTGTCACCTGCACCAACAGCTTCCGCCTCACCCCACACCCCCTGGATCAGAGCCTCCAGGGGTGGATTCAGCAATCTGTTTTTAACAAGCCCATCAGGTAATTCTGAAGTCTGCTCAAGTTTGAGAACCTCTGGCCTGGACAATAGCGCCCAGTCCAGGTTTCCTGGACCCAGAGATCCAGTGGACATAACAATGAAGTGGCGTCAGCTGTTTTCAAAATTTCATAAAATTTAGTGGAAGTCAGACCCTTAATGTTACTTTTTAAAATTATGCATTCCATTACATAGGTCTGTTAAATGCAAGTTGGAAAAGGGTATTGATTATTAATCAATGCTGTTTCACTCATTCAGTTATTTATTGATTATCTAATATAACCTGTGCTAGATATTGGGAGATCCAAAGATGATGAGGTCTGTGCCCTTAAGATACTTATAGACTAGTGGGAAGAGACAGATACACAAAGACATTGTTACAATGCAATATAATAAGTACTGGAAGGTAAATACAAACAATACTGTGATGGAGAAAAATCTTCTTGAAAACATGAGGGAACTAATCTTCAGCCTAGGCCATGTTGTTACAAGGCTTTTTATCAAGATTGGATGGTTGGGGTGAGGACAGAGGGGCGGGGTGGCAGGACAAGTCTCAAGTGGAAACCTGCTTCTCCCTCTTTATTCCCCACCCAAGATGAGAACCAGCAGAAATATGAGCCCACTTCTGGGTTCTGGGTTTGCCCCCTCTTGGAAGCTCTGGCCTTTCTCCTGGGCTACAACATTCCTGATGATGAGAAGCACTGACAGAGCATTTGGAACAGGCCCATAAGAGAGGGGAACAAGACCCTCAACTTATATTTTTATAGACCTGCCTCATCTTTTATCATACGATTGTTTAACCAAGGACTTGAAACCAAATGAAATGGCAACTTGATTCAGAGTCTTTTTGGAGCACATTTCAGTTTTATTCCAGATCAATTAATTTGAAAATGCATGGTTTAATTTCAGTGAACTGCTTCACAGGTTTTTGTCTTTTTAAAAACCTATAAGTATATGACATGTTTCAGGGGGAAAAAATCATTATTCTTTGGGTTAGTTTTGCTTTCAGATGATAGCAAGGTTTGTGCCCATGTGTTAGAGTCTTGGTTCTAGTGGCCCAGGCCTAAGCGGATGGCTCCCAGGATACATATGACATGAATGGCAGCAAATGCGATGAGCTCTAGCTCTGTACCTCCTCTCAAGTGTCTGCCTATAATTCCACTTCAGAATGTCTGTGTGCACCAAGTACACACAGCGTTAACGAAAACAAGATGAAAGGGAGGGGAGGGGAGAGACGTGAACAACGCAAGGAACCTTCATTGGTAACCACTGAAACATACATTGAGAACATTAGCAATTAGCAATGGGGGGGTGGGGGGGGTGGGGATGCTTCTGGTTCTAAATGAGGTGTTAGTGTTTGTGAGGGTGCTAACCTTGTCCCACTGAATTATGATGCGAAAACAGCCCAGTTGCCCACAGAGCCAAAAACAAACCCAGAACAGCTTAACTCAGCCGTCAAGCAAATTGTGTTTTAGAAAATATAGGACAGAGAAAAATGTACAAAAGAAAAGGAGATTTATTTATTTGTACAAAAGTAGAATGACAGGCGTTTGAGTGGATCCAAATAGCGCTTAGGGAGAAAAAAATGTGATTCATTGCCAGCTATTAAATCTTGTTTATCCTTCTTTAAACTAACCAGAAACACATTTTAGAAGGAAACTAGTTAACAGTTTAAGCGCTGAAAGCCCGCTGTCTGTGCTGTCTCTCCCTTCCCTGCCTTCCAAGGGGAAAAATATGGGATTGAAGCAATCGAACATTGTTTAAGTCCATGGACAAAGGATGAATTTCCTGTCTTGCATGTGAAGTTCACCCTCAGACTGGGGAGAATTCCTTTAGTTTACTCAAAGAGGGATCTTCACCTCTAGCAGCAGCAAGAACGTTGCTGTTTACATGGCAGTTTCAGATGAAAGCCTTCAAATGCTTCCAAAACTTATTCAATCACTGGCTGAATGATGTGTCCTTCAGAAAGTGCCATTTCCCCAATAGCCAGCTTTTATCATAGTACCTTCCAGATCAACAGCTGACTTCACCAGTGCTGAACCCAGGCTACGTGACTGAAATTCTTCAGAGCATTTGACAAGTATCTGGAAATTTTGGTGGTGTCCCTGTACTCGATGGAAGAAACCCCTCCAGACTGCAGTGTGCTGCGGGGGCCCCTCTCAGCCTGGCCCTGAGCTCTTCCAGCTTCAGGAAGCCCACGGGGGTGAGGGGAGGGGGCCGCTTCTTATAGCAGTTTCTATAAACCCTGGCATCTCCCTTTCCACATTGATTAAATGTATTAGGATAAATATGTGTGTCATCAATGCCCTTAGAATTAGAGGGGAATGTACCTACCATAGGCTGTAGCAATTAATTTGATTTAAATAATTACAAAAAAAATACACATTTCTGAAAGAAGCAGTGCAAAATAACTTTTCCAGAGCAGAAACCCCTTGCATCTTTTTATTTTCTACCATGAAGATTATCCAGGGTTTGCAGAATCAATAGTAGCTAGACAAGAGACTCTGCTGACACAGTCACAAGGAAAGGCTAAATGGACTCATTAGAACCAAAAAACGACTTTCCCTTCCTCTTCCCATTGCGTGTTTTAGGCAGAAGGAATATCTGTGCAGCGGATTGCTGACTTTCAAGCCACAGAGCACCAGGGTGAAGCAGTGTGAGCTTGTCTTTCCTTTTCCCTCATAAACCAACTTTTCTCTTTTTCTCAATCCTCTAGGTTCCCTCACATATTCCTATTAATATTATAAGTTCCTTGAGGATAAGAACTATGTCTTACTCAACTTTTTGTATCCCCTTCTCTTAGCGGAGCACCTACCACATAAAAGAGTCATTTAAAAATGCTTGTTAACCCACAACCTTCTTCTCCCTTTCTGTCTCCTGTAAACCTATCTTCCAGACTCTAGCTCTGTGAGGCTGCTCAATTTGCTTAATTCGTATCGTGAGGTCATGTAATATTTGTCCTTCAGTGCCTGGCTTGCTTCACTCAACATTAAGTCTTCAAGATTCATCCATGTTATCTTGTGTGTTAATACTGCATTCCTTCTTACAGCTGAGTAATATTCCATTGTATGTATATACCTACAATTTGCTTATCCATTCATCAGTTGATGGACATTTGGGTTGTTTCCAACTTTTGACAATAGTGAATAATGCCGCTATGAACATTGGTGTGCACTTATCTGTTCGTGTCCCTGCTTTCAATTCTTCTGGGTATATACTCAGCAGTGGGATTGCTGGGTCATATGGCAGTTCTATAGTTAGCTTCCTGAGGAACTGCCAAACTGTCCTCCACAATGGCTGCACCATTCTACATTCCCACCAGTGGATAAGGGTTCCCATTCCTCCATATCCTCTCCAACACTTGTATTCTAATGTTTTTTTTTT
>JAQZBX010076463.1:0-14424 GCA_029593785.1 Cabassous unicinctus | reverse complement strand
TGGAACCAAATCAAAAACTCAGAAATAGACCCTCACATCTACAGTCAAGTGATTTTTGAGAAGGCTGTCAAACCCTCTCATCTGGGCCAGAACAGTCTATTCAACAAATGGTGCTGGGAGACCTGGATAGCCATATCCAAAAGAAAGAAAGAAGACCCCTATCTCACACCTTATACAAAAATTAACTCAAAATGCATCAAGGACCTAAATATAAAAGAAACAACCATAGAACTCCTAGAAGAAAATGTAGGAAAACATCTTCAAGATCTTGTGGTAGACAGTCATTTCTTAAACCTTACACACAAAGCATGAGCACAAGAGAAAAATTTGATTAACGGGACCTCCTCAAATTAAATACTTTTTCACCTCAAAGGCAGCCAACGTAATGGAGAAAATATTTGGCAATCACATATCTGATAAGGGTTTAATAGCCATGATATATAGAGAGATCATACAACTCAACTATAAAAAAAATAAACAATTAAAAAATGGGCAAAGGACCTGAAAATACAATTGTCCAAAGAAGAAATAAATATGTTGAAGAAACACATGGAAAAATGTTCAACATCACTACAGATTAGGGAAATCAAAACTACAATGAGATATCATTTCACACCTATTAGAATGATCGCTATTAAAAAGCCAGAAAACTATACATGTTGGAGAGGATGTGCAGAGATAGGAATGCTTATTCACCGTTGATAGGAATGTAGAATGGTACATTCCCACTGTGAAGGACTATTTGGCAGTTCCTAAGGAAGTTGAATATAGACTTGCCATGTGACCCAGCAATACCATTACTAGGTATATACCCAGAAGAACTGAGAGCAGTGACATTGATAGACTTCTGCACACTGATGTTCACAGCAGTGTTATTCATGATTGCCAAAAGTTGGAAACAACCCAGGTGTCTATTAACTGATGAATGGATGAACAAATTGTGGTGTATAAACACGATGGAATATTTGCAGCGGTAAGCAGAACTGAAGTCACGAAACATATGACAACATGGATGAACCTGGAGGACATTTTGTTGAGTGAAGTAAGCCAGATACAAAAGTGTACATAACTGTACACTTTGGATGGATTTATGCTTTGTTAATATGTATCAACTGATTTGTTAAAAAAGACATAATCTATATCAGTTGCATATTAATCATAAAAAACCATCCTGAAACTTGATTCTTTCAGTCACTATTATAAATGGAAATTTTTTCTGATTTCCTCCTCAGATTGCACATCAGTAGTGTATAGAAATACTATTGATTTTTGTGTATTAATCTTGTATCCCGCCACTTTGCTTGTCTTGTCTATTAGTTCTAGTGGATTTTTTAGGATTTAATAGATATTGGATCATATCATCAGTGAATAGTGCAAATTTACCTTTTCTTTTTCTATTTGGGTGCCTTTTATTTCTTTATGTAGCCTAGTTGCTGTAGCTAAAACTTCTAGCACAATATTGAATAACAGTGGTGACAGTGGGCATCCTTGTCTTGTTCCTGATCTCAGCGGGAAAGCTTTCAGTTTTTCACCATGGAGTACAATGCTAGCTGTAGGTTTTTCATAGATGCACTTTACCATATTGCAAAAGATTCCTTCTATTCCTATCTTTTGGAGTGTTTTTTTTTTTTTTTTAATCAAGAAAGGGTGCTGTATTTTGTCAAATGTCTTTTCTGCTCAATCAAGAGGGTCATGCGATTTTTTCTTCTTCAATTTATCAATGTGATTTATTACACTAATTGATTTTTGTGTGTTGAACCACCCTTGCATACCTGGAATAAAACCCACTTGATCGTGGTATATATTTCTTTTAACGTGCTGTTGGATTCGGTTTGCAAGTACTTTCTTGAGAATTTTTGCATCTATCTTCGTTAGAGAGAGTGGTCTGTAATTTTCTTTTTTTGTCGTATTTTTATCTGGTTTTGGTATTAAGATGATGTTGGCTTAATAGAATGAGTTTGGTAGCATTCCTTCATGTTCAGTATTTTGGAAAAACTTGAGCAAGATTGGTATTAGGTTTTCTTTGAATGATTGGTAGACTTTACCTCTAAAGCCATCTGGTCCTGGGCTTTTTGTCTTTAGGAGCTGTATTAGTCAGGTTTCTCTAGGGAACAGAATCAACAGGAGATATCTGTAAATAGTATGATTTTTTAAAGATTCTCTCACCTGACCGTGGGAATGCACAAGTCCAGGTTCCGTAGGCAGACTGCAAACCAGGGGCTCCGATGAAAGTGCAAAGAAGGTCCTTGATTAGTTTCTGGGATACGCTGACTGTCCAAAGACGAGCTGGGAAATTCTCTCTGAATGCTGAAATCACTTCCCCTTTTAAGGCATTCAACTGATTGGATAAAGCATCACTCATTGCTGATGGCAATCTCCCTGATTGATCATAGATATAATCAGTCATCTATGCAGTAAATTCACTGATGACTAAAGCCCATAAATGTCCTTGTATTACAATTAGCCCAGTGCTTGCTTGACCAAACAACTGGGCACAATTACTTGGCCCAGTTGATACATTAGCCTAACCATCACAGGAGGCTTTTGATGACTGTTTCAATCTCTTCAATTATGATTGGTTTGTTGAGGTCTTCTATTTCTTCTAGGGTCAGTGTAGGTGGTTTGTGTGTTTCTAGGAATTTGTCCATCTCCTCTACATTGTCTAGTTTTTTGGCATACAGTTGTTCATAGTATCCTCCTATGTTCTCTCTTATTTCTGTGGGGTCAGTGGTAATGTCCACCCTCTCATTTCTGATTTTATTCTTTGCATCGTCTTTCTTTTTTTCTTTGTCAGTCTAGCTAAGGTTTTGTCGATTTTGTTGCTCTTCTCAAAGAACTAACTTTCATTTTTGTTGATTCTCTCTATTGTTTTTTTGTTGTTGTTGTTCTCAATTTCATTTGTTTCTGCTCTGATATTTACTGTTTCTTTCCTCCAGCTTGGTTTGGGATTAGTTTGCTGTTCTTTTTCTAGTTCCTCCAGGTGTGCAGTTAGATCTTCAGTTTTAGCCCTTTCTTCTTTTTTAATGTGAACATTGAGGGCTATAAAGTTCCCTCTCAGCACTGCCTTTGCAGTGCCCCATAGGTTTTGATATGTTGTGTTCTTGTTGTCATTTATCTCAAGATATTTATTGAATTCTCTTGCAATTTCTTCTTTGACCCACTGGTTATTTAAGTAAGTGTTGTTTAATCTCCATATATTTATGAATTTCTCTTTTTCCATGCATTATTGATTTCCAGCTTCACTCCATTATGATCAGTGAAAGTGTTTTGTATAATTGCAATCTTTTTATGTTCATTGATTCTTGTCTTGTGGCCCAACATATGGTCTATCCTGTAGAAGGATCCATGAGCACTTGAAAAGAATGTATATCCTGCTATTTTGGGGTGCAATGCTCTACAGATGTCTGGTTCATTTATCATATTATTCAAGCTGTCTGTTTCTTTATTTATCCTCTTTCCAGATGTTCTATCCAATACTGAAAATGGTATACCGAAGTCTCCAACTATTATTGTAGAGACATCTATTTCTCCCTTCAGTTTTTCCAGTGTTTGCCTCATGTATCTAGGGGCACTCAGGTTAGGTGCACAAATATTTATTACAGTTATTTCTTCTCAGTATCTTGCCCCTTTTATTAATTTATTAAAATATATTACATTTATTAATATATAATGAACTTCTTAATCCCTTATAACAGTTTTGCATTTAAAATCTGTTTTGTCTGATATTAGTATCGCCACTTCAGCTCTCTTTTGTTTAGTATTTGCATGGAGTATCTTCTTCCAACCTTTCACTTTTAACCTGGGTGTGTGCTTACACTGAGGTGAGTCTCTTGTAGACAGCATATCTATCGCTTGTAATTTTTTACCCATTCTATAAGTCTATGTGTTTTCATTGGGGTGTTTAAGCCATTAACATTCAATGTTAATACTGTAAAGCCATTACTTGATTCATCAAGTTTGTTCTTTGGCTTTTTGTTGTCATATCTTACTATTGTCCATCTTTTAACCTTTTAATTTACTCCTCTTAATAATCTTTATTTCTACAGTCTTCTTCATATCTCTCACCCCTGTTTTTTCCTTTCAGGTTGCAGCACTTCTTTTAGTATCTCTTGTATTTCTGGTCTTTTGGTAACATATTTGATCAGTTTTTGTCTGTCTGTGAAGACTTTGAAGTCAACCTCATTTTTGAAGGACAGTTTTGCTTGATACAGAATTCTTGCCTAGGAGTTTTTCTCTTTCAGTACCTTAAATACATCATACCACTTTCTTCTCTCCTCCACAGTTTCTGATGATAGGCCAGCACTTTATCTTATTGAGGTTCCCTTGTACGCATTGCTTTGCTTTTCTCTTGATGCTTTCAGAATCCTCTCTGTATCTTTGATATTTGTCATTCTAAATAATGGCAGTGTTGGGGTAGGTCAATTTGGATTTATTCTCTTTGGAGTGTGTTGTCCATCTTGGATATTGATGTTTATGTCTTTCATCAGTGTTCTGAAGTTTTCTGTCATAATTTCCCCAAATATTCTTTCTTCTCCTTTTCCATTCTCTTCTCCTTCTGGGACACCTATAATGCATATTTTTGTGCCTTTCACATTGTCATTCAGTTCCCTGAGACCATGTTCCCTTTTTTCCATTCTCTTCTCTTTCTGTTCTCCTGTCTTTTCCAGTTCCTATGTCCTGTGTTTGAAATCACTAATTCTGTCTTCAAGCAATTCAAATCTGCTCTTATATGCCTCTGATGTATTTTTAATCTCATCTATCGTGTCTTTCATTCCCTTAGGGTCTGTTATTTTTCTTTGCAGATTTTCAAATTGTTCTTTATGCTCACCCAGTGTCTTCTTAATATCCTTTATCTCTTTCATCATATTTTCTTTCAATTTTTTAAATTGATTTAGGAGAGTTGTTTGATTATCTTGGATTAATTGTATTAAATCTTGTATCTGTTCAGGATATTTGGTTAGTTTCTTTGGCTGGGCCATCTCTTCCTGTTTCTGTAATTTGCTGATGTCTAGGCATCTGAATATGTTGGTGAATTTACTCTGATGGCCAATTTTTCTTTCTTGCCTATTGTTTTTTTTTTTTTCACAGCTCTTCTTTGATATTTGGCTCAACTTATTCTAAGTCTTTAAAATTGCCCAGCTTAAGTTATCAAAATCGGGCCAGGGACTCAGTAATGGGGCACAGATTTCCTTCCAGGTGTTTGGGTTGAGAGACCTCTAAAAGCTGTTTTTCACTGTGCAATTTCCAGACGGGCCAGCAGATGGCACTCGTTGGCATACCTTTCCATGGAGGTATACCTTGCAATCTCTGCTTTACTGTGTTTTGTTCTGGCTGAGTCAAGATTCAAAGCAGACTCTGCTGGCTGAATTCCCAGAAAAGAACCTCCTGACTCCTCTCCTTTTCCCTTGTAACAGCCGACAGGGAGGAAGATGTCTGTTCCACTCTGCCAGCTGCAATGAGCCAGGGGTTTTACCCCACCTTAATATTTTGGTGGGGGGGGGGGAGGAGAGCCCTTCCCAGCTACAGTGGGGGTTTGGTAACTCACCTTTGTTGTTTTGGGTTCTTTGTAGCTCTGTCCTGGCCTGCTGACCCCCAAAGCAGGTCCCTTTAACAGCTTGGCTCTTTCTTCATTGTTTTTGTGAGAGAGTTGAGCCCTGCCTGCCTACTCTGACACCATCTTCCTGGAATCTCATCAATTATCCCCTTTTTTTTTTTTTTTTTTTAATGCAAGGCAGTCTTGTAAGACTACCTGATGTGTTAGAATATTGGCTGTGTTACAAGGACTACAGGAGGCTGTTTCTAGCAAGGTTGCGTGTCCTTCCTACCTTAGCAGTTGCCGCTCAGAGACTGGATGGTGAGCCCTTAACTCCAATCTACAGAGTTTATTTTGTACAATTTCTACAGTCTCTTCCCAGACTCCCAGAAACCTTCAGACTTTGGTGGGCTTCCCTTACATGTTGGAATTCCCAAAAATGGAATGTTTACCTGCTCTATTTTTACTCCAGAAGTTTCTAGATTTGCTGCAGGCTTACTCTATTGGTTTTATGCTGAAAACTAAAAATTCTCTACAGCCAGCCCAGAATTTATCCAATAATAGACATTTCAATTTGATTGTCTCAGAGTCATGATAAATTCATGGTCTCTATAAAAACAATACTAGCTAATGTTCATTTATTGCTCCCTCTCTGCCCATGCAGTTTAGGCAATTTGCATATCTTAATTCATTCAATCCTCACAGCATCCCTGTGAAACAGGTGCTGTTATTATCTCCATTCAGCAGTGAGTTTCAAAGTTGCTTCACTGTTAGGTGGTGGAACGTCCTTTTGAGCCTCTGCCTCCTGGATCTCCCTCATGTGCGCACTTTGCCAAGTCAAGACGGAATCCTCCTCGAGTCCCCACTCTTCCTAAACGAGTTACAGCTAATCAGTCACCTCCCCCTTTTCTAGTCTGCCCCCCGTGTTTCCTTACTGCCATTACTCAATTTCAGATGCTCATCTCCTGTATTCTCTGTTTCCTCAAGGGTCTTTCTGGTGCTCCAGCCTTTAGCCCTCACCCTTCTGGTTTAAGCTTCCTATGACTGGCAAAACAGCCTTACCAGGACCCGTGCCAACAAGCTCTCCATCACCTATGGGTCACAGTAGGAATCTTTTTTTGGCCTCTTGCCAAAGTCTTTGTGGGTTTATCTGTGCCTTAGGGGAGCAGCCGTGCATTTTTGATTCACTGCTGTGAGGTGTCTTTTCATCTTCTGTTCAGTCTGACCACACAGAGCTAAGTGTGCTTGTCAACGCCCCTCCCCCACCTCTGTGCATTTTCACATAATTGAGATTCCCTCTACACGAACACTATCACCCCCACACACACACATCATACCCCCTTTTCTGTCCAGGAATCCTTTACTTATCCTTCAGATTTCCTCTACTCTGGAGTCTTCTCTGATCCTGAAGCAGATGAAGATGGTTCTTACCTATAACTACTAAATGTGTACTCCCAGCACTAGAGAACATATAGAGGCCAGAGCCAAACTCTTCTCGCCAAGAAGTCAATTGGTGTGCCAATTAAAGTATTAAGTATTAATTAGCACCCTCTCATCTTGTCTGCACTCATCTGTTCTCTATTTTTCTGGAAGTCAGGGCTGACTCATAGTTTTCATACTAGTGTCCACAACCCAAATGATAGGACCTATAGCAGAATGGGCGCTTGTTAAATAGATAGAGAATGAATGCATGAAGGAGTGGAGAGAGCCTGCTACGACTTTGTGGCAATAAAGAGTTCCAAGAGCCTTTACTGGCCCAGCTCATCACCTACCCAGATTGTAATTCTCGTTCCAACAATTCCTGTGACTTGAGTAGGAAGTGTGTGAGTGTGTGTGTGTGCATGTGTGTGGCATGCACATGCATATATGCTGCCAAGTACTGGATTTTACTGAGGAAATAACTGTAATATAATGAAACATAAATGGGGCCCTTTTATGTAGGGCAAATGGCTCGCTGGAAGCTTTCTAATAAAGGGCGCTGTGATCATTTCTACAGGATCGTGAGATTTTCTTTTGAGGCCTTTTTTCTCTGAACTGAGGGTTTACTGCATCTGATAAAAGGCAATAGAAGGGCCAACTTTGAAATCATTGCAGCTAAGGGATGTGAGGAGATGAAGAATGGGCCACGTTCGGAACGGAGGTTAATTGCAGAAACGCAAAACATCCTGGGGAAAATGCTACCCCGAGGGCCCATCTCTCCACCCGGCCTGTTAAAATCCCAGTTCTTGACATCAGATATTCTAATTACATGCTCTGTACAAGAACATCTTCGTCATGAAGAATTTGAAATCCTCTAATTAGCCAGGATTTAAAAAGCAAACAGAAAATTGAAATGTCAAAGGTCAATACAAACAAAAGCAAAATTGCACTGAGCCCGAGATGAAGCGGAACCAGGGATCAGACAGGCTCGGGCATTCAAAGGGGCTAATTAACAACGTCCAGTCTTTGGAAAAACCCAAACAGCAATTATAAATAATAATAACGAACAGGGCCTCATGATTGTGATGGGTTAAAAAAGCATGGCTTTGTACTTTAGCAAGTAGTTTCACACGCTTGACTTTCTTACACTATAAAGAAATTATAAAATTGAATTATTGCATTTTCATCCAATAAAACAACTTTTGTATTAAAAAGTTTGTTTTAAAAAATATTTATTGTTGTTTTGTAAATATATTTCAATAAGATTTATGAGATTAATATTTATGATTTGATTCTAAATCATTTAATATGATTCTAAATCATTATCTCCCTTTATCAATTCTTTAACTTTCTTGGCAAGATTCATGTCTCATTTTTTCCCATTTCAATTCCTCTCTTCCTTCCCAACATATGCATCTGCAGTTTCTATCATGAATATAAATTAAGCTCATCCCACTTTAGAAGGTGGTTTAATAGAGAAAAAATAGAAAAGGTCCAAATTTATGCAATAGTTTCCTAACTAGACTGGCATTCAAATTCACTCTTGCTCTCTTGCAATCAGAGTTTTTAGGAAAATCTTATCACGTCAAAACTGGGCATACAATCCTTTAGAGGTTTGAACTATTTTTAGCAGTGTAAATATTAGTGATATTAGCATGCCATCCTCACTTAACACTCTGGCCCAGCCTCCATGGCCCTTTGCTTACAATATCCCATTTGGTTTCTAACTGGTCTTCCAGCTTCCACATTTGCCCTGCAACCTCCAAGGTCCACACAGCAGCCAGGGCGATGCTCTGCTCAGAGCCCTCCACTAATTGTCATGTCAGGATGATGACCGTGACCTCGTTTCCTGCCTCTCTACCTTTGCTCCAGCCACAATTGCCTCCTTACTCGCTGATGAATATGTCCAGCCCCTTGGGCCTCAGGGCCTGCACTGGCCATTCCTCTGCCTTGGCAGAGCTTTTCCTAAACATCCTCAGGACTTGCTCCTTTACTTTCTTCATTTTTCTGCTTAAATATCACCTTATGAGAGAGAACTTCCCTTGCCTCCTTACATGTAACAGCAATGCCTCCTCATTCCCACCCTGGCTCCCTCCTTCCCTACTTTATTTTTCTCTAGTGTATTCATCACCACCGGATATGTTTCTATGTATGCATGCATGCATGCATGTATGTGTCTATCTATCTAGTATTTATATATTTACACACACACACAGTGTTCTCCGCTCCTTTTATAAGAGAAGGAACACTTTTTCCTGGTAAGTAGTTGATGCTCAATAAATATTTGTTGAAATTTTTGAGTGGATGAAGACACTGTGCCTTCTTTACGCTAACATTTTGTCACTCCCCAAGCACTACATGTTCTGGGTTTTCTCAGTACCTTGAAAATGCAAAGCTCATTCACTTCCTGCCTCATAATCCCGAAGATTTTTAAGCCATTGATGCCCCATTGAGTCACCAGTGCTCAGCACAAAGCCTGGAACTTTGTAGGCCCTCAATATTTCTTGAATAAATGACTGAATTTTGCTAAGAATATTGTGGAATAATTGATGATATATTGTTATGTAACATAAGTGAGTTACAGGCAAACATGCTATAAGATGCACTATTTATAGACTAAAGTTAGAAACTGGAAATTATCTCAAATATTCATATTTGCTTAATATGTTTTATAGGAAAAGTTAGGAAATATGAAAGAATAGGTGGCTATTAGTTATCAATGGTTAGCAAAAGAAAATGAATTGGAGAGGCCGATGCAGAGACCATTAATCATGTTTTAAACTGCTCAACTTTTTAATCCCTTTAACAAGTAGATATTACTTCTGTTAGGAGTTCCCCTTCACTAGGTTTGCAATAATTAACAAGCTGTGACTCAGTTCCCCCTGACATGCCTTAAGGAAGGACGAGCCCCCGCCTTGAGCCTACGTGTCTGAAAGCAGGGCACTTCCCCAAAGGTTAAACAAAGAGACCGCATGGAGATGGGAGTAAAGTGAGATAGAGCGTCACTCCCTCCACATCAAAGCACCACCTGCTCCTCCAGCGTTCCAAGAAGACATAGCTCCCTAACCCGCTACCCTCTAGCCATACAAGGGAAAATTTTCACCTCTAGGGCTTCCTATTGGCCCCTACACATCACTCAAACCCTTGACCCCCTCCCACCAACTATCACTTCCCAGCCTAGGAATGTACTGTATAAATTCAAAGCCCTCCTTTCCAGGGGCGGGCCGAAGTCTCTTTTCAGACCCCACCATGCCGGCAGTGGGGCTGAAGTCTATTCTTCAGACCCCCTCTGTTGGGAGAGCTTCCCAATAAACTTTCTGCCTTTAATCATCAGTCTCCGTGTTCCAGTGAGCGCTGTTTTCTCCCAACATTTGGTACCGAAAACCCGGACTGGGGTCCTGTTGAGACTGATTGATTGGTGAGGCATGTCCCCCCTGCGGTGGCCAAACGCCCATCCAACACCAGACATCTAATCTCAGCTGGGTGAGTTAGGGATTCCTCCGCCGGAGGAGCCTGCTCGCTCTCTCTCCTTTTTCCGTTGTCCAGGACAACCCACTGAAAAATCCTAGCGCCAGGTCAGTGATCCTCACTGCTGTCCCAAGGGCCACTGCGGGCGGTAGGCCTGCGTCCTCGTGGGAAGAAACCCCTTGGCTCCAGAGACGTCTGGCTCCAAGCGCGGTTTCCTTTGAGATTTCTGTCGGATTCGGGGATGCCTGTCTCACTCAGAATCTCCCCTGTCTTCGAGATCTTTAGTCTCACCCAAGCCACCTGAAATGGGGAATTCAATTTCGGCCCCCCCAAGAAACCACGCCTCTGGGCTGTCTCCTTCATAACCTTAAAACTCTGAATCTGGAAGGAGACATCAAACCTAAAAAGCTCATTTTCTATTCAACCTCTGTGTGGCTGCAATATGAATTGGACAATGAAAATCAACGGCCGGAGAACGGCACTTTCAATTTCCAAATTCTCCGAGACTTAGAGAATTTCATCCAGTGCATTGGCAAGTGGTCAGAAATTCCTTACATACAGGCATTTTTCCCCCTTCATAATCGTCTCTCCCTTTGCCAATCCTGTTCCTTTTATCAGATCCTTCTTTTACACCAAAAACCCTCTCAGAAACTTTCCTTCTCCTCCTCTCTCACACCCCTTACAATGTCTGAAAATCTTGACTTAGAGCTGGCAGACCAGGCTCCTCCCGCACCTCCTCGTACAGGCTCCAGGGCCAGTGCTCGCCTCCCCTCCCCGCCCCTCCCCGCCTTCCGCACACAGAAAACCCTTCTGACTCTGATCTGTCTGATCAGACCGCTCCTCTGCTGCTGTATGCCTCATCAGCAGCCCCTGAACTTGCTCAGGCCTCCTTCCCTTCCCCCACACCTCTCCCTGGGCCTGCTCCCGTCTCCCCACCCACCACCCGCTCTCAAGCCCAAATCCCAGCTCTCCAGACTGCTTCCCCAGCTCCTGTCCTCTCTCCAGAAAGTGGCCCAGGCAGAAAGCATTATGCATGTTCACGTCCCTTTCTCCCTCTCTGATCTCTCCCAAATCAAACATTGTCTCAGATCCTATTCCTCTGATCTTTCTCATCTTATCAAAAATTTTAGCACCCAGCTGTCCCTAATAATCTTACTTAACAAACTTACAATTGCTTGCCTCTTACAAGTAAGCTTTTAGCTAACTCCTAAGTCTAAGTGTATTCCTAAAAAGCACTGATCAAAATATATGTGTTAAATACCTGTCTATCTAAACTGCTGAATTAAAGCTTAACTGCACTTATAATACTCAAATATTCCTAACTGTTGTTGATTGCTAATAAAAGGGTTTAAATCTTAAAAGCAGTAAAATCAAAGATATAAAACAATGAAAAGCCTAAAAATAGCCATACCAAAGCAGTAAGAATTATGAGTCAAGTTACTGAGCTTTATGTTTCTGTTGGTGTGTCTTAACTCTTTTGTGTTTGTCTGTTTGGTGTATATCTTAATAGCTCCGGATGGTAATATTGATAAATGAAAATTCTTTAAAGAGCTCTATTCAAATGGCCAAAAATCAAATAAGCGCTTATATTAATAAGTGTGAATACTAATAAAGTAAATTTGAATTGTGTATATTAAATCTTTAAAGTGATGAAAATTGTAGGTCTTGACTAATGAAATTACTGCAAATCTCTTCATAAAAATAGTTCTTACCTAAATTGAAATAGTTTCTCGTCACAGAATGAAATGAAAGATGTAAACTTAAATGGATATTGAAAGAAGTAAAAAGTTTGTAGGAGTGCTGACTGATACTTGATAAGTTTGTTCAGGAAAGTGTGTTTTGTCCTAAGATAAGATGGCAGGTTTTCATAAAATCAGAATGGAAGTATGTAGAACAAACCTTGAATGCATAGGGCAAGTTGAAGAAGGTATTGTGGTAGCATTATATATTATAGGTTGGATGGAAAGTGTTTTAAAGTGTGAATCCTTTAACCCTCTGTTAACCAAAGTGTACTAGTAAAATGTCCATGCATAAAATCCCTGAAAATCTAAAGCTGTTTACAGTGCTGTTAATAAAAATGGTAGGTGTCACAGAAACAACCTCTCCACCCAGAAATCAAGAGGCGGCTGCCTCAGCTCGTGTTCATCTGATCTGCCCCACCTCTGCTGAAAAGCAGCTTTATGGCTGCAGAAAAAGAGTGGCCACTGAGGCTGCCAGAGGTTGTGAATAACAATAAATTATCATGAAGTAAAGTAACACCACTGCTGTCGGCAGCAGTCCCAAATGTTGCTAGTTTTTTGCAAGAAATTAATAACCCATTATTTCATTATCACTTTGTTTTAAAACCTGCTAAGGCTTTCTTTAGTATCTCCTTAGACAAATCAATCCAGCATGCACCCACCTCCGTGTGAAAAAGCCAGCGGTGGATTCTGCAGTGCTTCCCAAGGCTGTGTGCATAGCCCAGCCATCTGTCCTGGCCTGGTGGTAAAGAATCTGGCTGCGTGGAAAAACCTGTGGCTGTAACCGTACTGATGATAGTATGTTAACCAGTAACCCTTTTTTCAGAACTAAAAGAAGCACCAGAGACAATGGTATCTTATCTTAAGAGCCTGAGATGGGCAAACAATTGGGACAAGCTACAAAGTCCTGGCTGTCTGTCAAATTCTTAAATGTTGTTTGGTTAAGTAAAACAAAAACTGGACCCTCTGCTGTAACTGATTGTTGGGGTACTGAAAACCCTTCATCCGTCATTTAGCTCAGAGACTAAAACCAAGGTTGTGCATGGAAATGAGACCCCCCTCATCCCCCAGCAGGCTGTTTTTAAGGGCAATAGCACAAGTTTAAGCAGTAAGGGGGTGGTGAACCTTACCTTACCCTGTAAATTGGATGTAGCCAGCACCAATAGTGGCTTTGGGTGGGGTTGGTGGCAGAGGCAACATTCCAAACAAATACCCCTTGGGCTTCAGTCACAATTGCGAGAAGAAGTCAAAGCACAAGACAGGAACAATGCACTGTTGTGGGCGGCCCTGTGTGGGGAAGAGAGAGCTGTGGGAGAACATCGGGGACGCCTGCCAGCAGCGACAGGCGATGTCTGTCATGTCCCTGCCCCCTCCTCTGACGTCTCTCTTGGGACTGTTGAGGCAAATGCCCTCGTGAAGATCCAGAGCCATACCACTGAGACCCAGAAGCAGCAGAGTGGCTCCACTGAAAAGGCAAACATCGTGGGTACCAGACCCTGTGGTGCCTGGCCCAGCAGCTCCAACCGCCTGTCGCTCGCCAGCAGCTCATGAAATCACCCACGAGTGTCCTTCGTGCTCACTCCAGTGACTGCGACATCAGTCCCCTCCTGTTCTCAGTAGGGGCAGGGTGTGCTTTCAGTGCTGCAGCACTGCAACGGAACGCCCGTAGCCATGGCTCCAGTCAAGATGCTAACAGCAAGGCCGAGACAGGCACTAAAGGCACAAGCTAAAGTGCCAGACAGCACTTTAAAGCCCACAGCCCATAAAGGGGAAGTAATAATAATTTGTTGTTGCCTATGCCTCAAACTATACAAACTGGGAGAAAATAGAATCATTTTAACCACAGGCCTATGCAGCCCTGTGGTTAGGAATCTTAAATCCATGAAAAATTAAAAATCACTCAGAAACACTGTTATAAAACCACAGTTAATAATCTAAAGTCTCCTATTCCCACTAAAACTCTATGTGTGTAAGCCCACCAAATTATGTAATTTCACTGTCAACCATTAATGTTCAATGCTGAATATATAATCTTATTATTCCTTCTCCTCAGACTCCTGGAGGCGATAACCTCACAGCCCACCCTAAATTTCATGGTTAATTCCTATCCTTACCACAGTTATAACTCTCATTCTCCTCATATCAGCAGGTCCATACATCTTATGTGCAATGACTCAGTTTATCCAAACAGCTGTCCGAGATGTCACCCATGATCCTGTACATGATCTTCTACTGCTACAAAAATACAGTGCCAGCTGCCGAGCC
>JAQZBX010076462.1:0-14424 GCA_029593785.1 Cabassous unicinctus | reverse complement strand
CAGCCATTTTTTCCTTTAGGCTTATATGTATTATATTTTATTTTTGTTTCTCTTTTTACCCATTTAGTTGCTCTTACTAATAGTCTTCTTTTCTATACTCTCCTACAAACCTCTCTTTCGTGTCTTGTCTCTTCAATATGTAGAACTCCCTTTAGTATTTCTTGAAGGAAAGGACTCTTGTTGACAAATTCAATTTATTTGATCTCTCCCTTATATATGAAGTACAATTTTGCTAGATACATAATTCTTGTCTGTTTTTTTTTCTTTCAGCACCTTAACTAGTTCATACCACTGCCTTCTTGCCTCCATAGTTTCCGATGACAAATCACTTAATCTTATCAATCTAAGTTTATATGTGATATATCTCTTTTCTTTTCCTGGTTTCAGGATTTTCTCTTTATCTTTGGTGTTTGACAATCTGAGTAGTAGATATCTCAGAGTAGGCCTGTTTGGATATATTCTCTTTGGAGCATGCTACGCTTCTTAGACATGTACAAACAGGTCCCTCATAAGAGTTGGGAAATTTTCAGCCATTATTTCCACAAAACCCCTTTCCTCCTTTTCCCTTATCTTCTACCTCTAGTGTACCATAATACATATTATTGTTCGTTTTAGTGTTCATTTTCAATTTTCTGAGTCCCTGCTAACTTTTTTCTATTTTTTTCAATTTGTTCTACTATCTGCATGAATTCAGATGTCCTAGCTTCCATTTGTTAATTCATTCCTCTGTCTGTACAAATTTGCTGTTCTGTGACTCTAATGTATTTTAAATTTCTTTCACTGTCCCATTCATTGCCATAAGATCTGTAATCTTTTAATGTAATTTTTTTGTGTGTATGGGTGGCACTTTTTAAAAATATATTTTAAAAGATGCTTAGATTACATAAATGTTACACAAAAATTACAGGGATTCCCATGTTCCCCACCTCCCACACCTCCCATAACATCCCACATAAACCTCCTTCATTAGTGTGACACATCAACTGCAATGGATATACACATCCTGGGGCTTTGCCACTAAGCATGGACCATAGTTCACATTGTAGACCACACTCTCTCCCATACAGTTCTGCATGGTATATGCTCATGTAAAATGGCCTATATCTGTCATTGTAATGTTGCTCAGGATAATTCCCAAGTCCTGAAAAAGCCCCTGTATTACAACTGCTTTTCCCTTCCCTGCCCCGAAAGCGTCCAGTGGCCACTGGTTCCAACTCACTCTTGTAATTTCTTCCATTGCTTAAATCACAATATGTCTACAACAGAATATCATTAAGTACACTCTGGTCTATAGGTCTTCCCCAATCCTGAGGAGTTTGGGGTGGTGATGTCCACTCCACCTCCAAGTGAGAGGGGGGCCCATTTCCCAAGGATATAATGGAAGGGATTATCCTGCCTGCAGCAGCAGTCTCTCTCCATTCCCTGGGATGGCCACTCTCCATCATTGTCTCCTCACCAGGTGAGTTGGGTGAGTCCATTGAGCAGTAGAGTAGGAGTTGCAGCTCCACTTAGATTCCAGGCACAGCTGGCACATGGGCAGGCCAGAGGCTCCAGTCTTTGGAAGTACATGTACAAACTCCAGCATCACATATAGGTTTCAGTAGAAGGAACTGATGGACCATGTGCAGGGAGGACTTATTTGAGTCCAACTCTGTCACTCTCAGGAGCACAGATTCCAAAGTAGAGCCCAATGATAGGGCATCAATCTGTGGAACTATCCCCCCTTATATAGAACCTGGGTGTCTCCAGAGCCCTCAGGAGCCCCTCTGTGTGGGGTGATATCCACTTTCGTGTTCTGTGAGATCCTACTGAGATGTGCATAAGTGTTACCTCTGGGATGACCTCCCAACTCTCTTTGAAGTCTCTTAGCCACATGAACTCATTTGCCTTTACCTTTTCCCCCTTTTAGTCAATGTCTTTTTCTGGTCGTATTGCCAGTTGACACTTGGTATTAATTCCTCGTTGACAGGGAGGCTCATCCCCGGGGGTCATGTCCCACACTGGGGGCAAAGTAATGCATTCACATGCTGAGTTTGGCTTAGAGAGAGGCCACATTTGAGCAACAAGGAGGCTCTCAAGAGGCAACACTTAGGCACCCATAACAATAGGCTAAGTTTCAATTACAAGAGCAAAGACTCCTAAGACTAGTCATCAATAACAAGAACCCATCAGTGGACCATCCTCCTTTGCCAGACACTGCCCCTGCACTCGGGGGACTGTTGCTGCTCTCTTGGAGAATGTGGCAGAACTTTCCTGCCTGGGAATTCAGTATTCCTTCATTTATTGAGTGATTGTCTACCCACTGTGACCATGCCTCAACCCTTGATCATTTGAAGATTTTTATATATCTTTCATGTATATCCAGGTGAACTTCCTCCCATGAAACCCCCATCTCAGACACCCCCCACCAACAATCTTATACTGCCTCCACTATAACCATTCTGTGATCTAAACCTTCCTTGAAGATGAAGCCCATATAATAGCTAAATATAATTAATAGGAAAATAAAATAATAATGATAAGCTTAAATGTAAGAGATAAAATACATGGAAACTCAGAAAAAAACCCTAAAATTAAAATAAAATTAAAGGATTTGGATTCATAAAATGGGAAAAAATTGTTTTTAATTATTATTATTAGTTTTTCTTTTTATCAATGCATTATCAGGTATCCAGTCTGTACTATGGCACCTTCCCCCTCTCACTCCCCAGTGTCTCCCAAATTTTCATTTCATTTTCAATGAAGTTTAGGTCACAGCAGAGTCACACACAGAATACTAGAGACTCTCATATACCCAACCTCCTCCCCTTTCCACACCCCATATTAAAACTTTTTTTATGTGGATGGTATCATATTATAACTGTTATACAGATAATGAAACATAGCTACTAATCATTGTCAATGGTTTACAATATAGTTTACAATTTAGATGGTACAATTTAATAATTTTTGATGATATTTACCATGTCCTGTGTCCATTACTGTAAGAAATAAAAAACATTTCCCCTGCCCAATAAATACACCCTGTTTATCTTTTCTGTTCCTTCATCCCCATCCCCCTGGGGCACATAACACTCCCCTGTCTTGAATCATTAGATGACATGATTCATAGTTACATGCAACAAGAGGTCTTGTGAAGCCAATTATCCTTCCCTATTAGGCAACCAGTCCCCTTCCCATCTCTCTCCCCAGTATCCTGTATATTCTAGCCTGCCCTTCCTAAACTACCCACCTGTCGACCCTGCACCACCAAACCCAGTAATATCACTACCCACATTTCCTATCCTTCAATATGCAACTATACTCTGTCACTTTACCATAGATTGTGTCCATATGCTTGATGGCTCACAACCTTCTCTTCTCTTTTACTCCCTTATTAACTTGTCTTTCAGACCATGGTTCTCAAGGACTGCTCACTTTCCTCAATTCAAGTCAGTGAGGTCATATAATGTTCATCCTTCAATGCCTGACTTCCTTCACTCAACATAAGGTCTTCAAGATTCATCCATGTTATTCCGTGTGTTAGCACTTTAGTCCTTCTTACAGCTGAGTAATATTCCATTGTATGTATGTACCATTTTGCTTATCCATTCATCTGTTGATGGGCACCGGGGCTGATTCCAACTTTTGGCAATTGTGAACAATGCCACTATGAACACTGGTGTGCATATATCTTTTCGTGTCTTTGCTTTCAGTTCTTCTGGGTATATATACCCAGCAGTGGAACTGCTGGATCATATGGAAGATCTATTGTTAGTTTTCTGAGGAACCGCCAAACTTTCCTCCACAGTGGCTGGACCATTCCACAATCCCACCAGCAGGGGATGAGGGTCCCTATTCCTCCACATCCTCTGCAACACTTAGAATCTGTTGTTTTTTTAATAGCTGCCATTCTGATGGGTGTAAGATGGTATCTCATTGTAGTTTTTATTTGCAATTCCGTAATAGCTAGTGATGTTGAGCATTTTTTCATGTGCTTTTTAGCCATTTGTATTTCTTCCTTGGAGAAGTGTCTTTCCAGGTCACTTGCCCATTTTTTATATGGGTTGCTTGTCTTTTTATTTTCGAGGTGTAGGATTTCTTTATATATGCAGGGTATTAGGCTCCTATCAGATATATGGTTGCCAAATATTTTCTCCAATTGCGTAGGTTGCCTTTTTATTTTCTTAATAAACATCCTTTGAGGTACAGAAGTTTTTAATTTTGATGAGATCTCATTTGTCTATTTTTTCTCTTGCTGCTTGTGCTTTGGGTGTGAAGTTCATGAAACCATTTCCTATTACAGAGTCCTGTAGGTGCTTCCCTACATTATCTTCCAAGGTCTTTATGGTTTTGGCTCTTATATTTAGATTTTGATCCACCTTGAGTTTATTTTTGCAAAAGGTGCGTGATGGTATTCTCTTTCATTCTTTTGGATATGGATATCCAGTTTTCCAAGCACCACTTGTTAAAGAGGCAATTCTATCCCAACTGAGTGGGCTTGGTGGCCTTGTTGAATATCAGATGACTGTATATGCAAGGATCTATATCAGAACTCTCATTTTGGTTCCATTGGTCAGTATGTCTATCCTTGTGCCAATACCATGTTGTTTTGATCACTGTAGCTTTGTAGTATGTTTTAAAGTCAGGTAATGTGATACCTCCAACTTCATTTTTCTTTTTCAATATGTCTTTGGCAATTCAGGGCTTCTTACCTTTCCAAATACATTTTGTAGTTAGTTTTTCCAGTTCCTTAAAAAATACATTATTGATTTTTTTTGGAACTGCATTAAATCTGTAGATTAGTTTGGGTAGGATAGATATCTTGATGATGTTTAGTTTTCCTATCCATGAACAGGGAATATTCTTCCATTTATTTAAGTCTTCTTTGATTTCCTTTAACAGTCTTGTGTAGTTTTCTGTATATAAGTCCTTTACATCTTTAGTTAAATTTATTCCTCTCGGAGAAGGCTCCCTCTCACTGGTTTGCTGGCAGGTGTTAGGGCATATCCCTGGGCAGCTATTTAAATCAACTTCCTCAGCAGATTCGCCATTCCCCTCAGCCTGGTGCAGCTTCAAGCCATCTATTTTGTTCCCCAAAGGTGCAAGGGGTTCCATGCAGCCAAATCCACAGTAAGGAAACCCCTCTCAACCCTTCACCAGAACCCTCCCACTCTCGGAGAATGCTCCCTTTCACTGGCTTGCCAGCGGGAATCGCAGCTCAAACCAACCTTTTCCCCTGAGGTTGGGGTTCAGCTGTCTGTGTTAACCTCCATGGGCAGGGTTAGGACTCACGAATCTCTCCCAAGCAATTTTGAGCTTCCTCTAGATAGATGTCCTCAAAGGTTCTCGCTCTGTGCGCCCACAGCACAGATCCCTGGGCAGGACCCTGTGCCTAATCCCCTGTCCTCAGAGAGTGAGTCAGTGAGTGTCCTCCTAAACCAATGCCATCTTCCTCCTCGTTTTAATGTAATTTTAAATTTTTTATGTATGTTCACCTACTGTCTTCTTAATATTTATCTCTTCCTTCATCTCATTGAATTAAGGATATTTCCTTGAGATCTTTGATTAGTTATTCCACATTCTAGGTCTTCTCCTCCCTTCTATTTTGTATATTTGTCTAAGCCATATATTCTTGTATCTTAGTATAGCTTGTAATTTTTTGCTAATGTTTAGGTATCTTTTTATCTTGATGGTTTTATGTTGTTGGTCACTTTCTCTTGCTTAGGGTTTGTTTTTGTTTGGCTTTGTGTTAAACATCTTCTTTGATATTTGGTTCCTCTTATTCTAAATCTTTAGAATTGCCTGTGTTTACTTGAAAAATAAAAGATCTAAAAAGAAGAAAAAAGATAGAAAAAAGAAAGAAAATACAAAATAAAATTTAGAAAAGAAAAAAAAAAGTCAAGAAACAGGAAAAGAATTAAGAAATCAAAGAAAAAGAGGAAAAGGAAGAAAGATAAAAAAGGAAGAGGAGAGGAGAGAGGGGAGGGAAGGGGAGGAAAGAAAGACCATCACCCACCCCTGCCCACTGATCATTCACCCCCAAAACCTCTCTGCAAGTATCCATGTGGGCACCCCTATATTGTTCTGATTGGCTGTGGCTCCTCTCTTGCCCAGTGCTTGGCTGGCTTCTCCCATGCCAACCTAATTGCCCTGCTGCTAGCCTGTCCCCTGGTGTCTGTCATCTGGCTTGACCCCCTCTCCAGGTGCCCTCTCTGTTCACCCCCATAGCCCTATGCCCCCCAAGCTTATCTGCTTTCCCTCAGCTTCTGCAGGAGGAGAGTAGCCTGCTATTCCCTACTCTGCCATCTTGGATCCACTTGTATGAGCTTTTAATAATTTCAAATTACTTTAAAGAGGTTTAATGCATCAGTGGTCCTGCCCTGGTGAGGCTGTAGTGTTTTCTGTTATAAACCTTAATCAAATTTTCCTGCTCTCTCCATTCCTGCATCTTTACAGCTTACCACTCCTACTTCCCTGGTAGCCTTGTGTTCCTGGGGACATCCTGACTCTAGGGCCACTTCTCTGGGCTGCATGAATAATAGAAGGTACAATGGGATCAATTAGAAAAAGTTGGATTTCAAATACTAATTCAGTCAATTTTTGCCATTGTGACATAACATTTTTTCGTTCTATATCACTGAGCTTCTCTTATTCAACAAATATTCTAACAACTTTTTTAAGGTGTTTTTTTTTTTTCTCATGGAAACGAATCCACCTTTGATTGAAAGAAATCATTCTTTCCAATTTTTCTCTAGGTGTTCATCTTCCTGAGGGTGACAAGTACTTGATGCCTAAAGATGATATTTATATAAAATTTGGGAAAATTCTTCCATATGACCAAAGAGCATAGTTCTTCCAATTAAACACCAATACAATATTTATAGGTTTGTCTGGAGCTCAGGGGAAAAGTAAAGTAATTGTTATTGGACTTATCTACAAGAAAAATCATATCAAAAATAAGAAAAATTTATAAATAGAATGGATATCTGTCCATACAAATTGTAAAATGTTTAGCAAAACATTGACCATTTACTAAACTCAGTGGAAATTGATATGACTAAAATTGGAGTTAAATGATAAATGAAACATTTCAAGTAATCCGTACAAATGAATACTGAGTAATATTTTAGTAAAATGAAACAATGCTGGATTTCTAACTAATTTCTAATTCACAATAATGTGGGTATCCAGGTTTTCAGGGAATATTGTAAACCATAAAAATGATTACAAGGAAAAAAAATAGATTCAGAAAATTCATTCCAAATAAGAAGATGAAGAATACATAAGAAAATTTTATTTCATAGAACAAAACTGAGAAATGTTTGAACTGTAAAGAATATTGTGAACAATATAACAAGTAAAAAGAAATAACAAAACAAGAATTAAACAGTTGCAAAAAGTCACTTCCCCAAAATGAATTCCTGAATTTAGGGTGACATTAACAAAATATTAAGTATAGCTAAAAGTGTTGTTTTGTTGTTGTTTTTCCTCTGTTATTTTTTAAATGGCAACATTTACTATTGTAAATATTATTTATATAATTTTTAAAATATTACCTATAGAGAGAGAAACAATTAAATTTTACTATTATCTCTAGTCATATTACATTTTAATTTGTTTAAAATTAATGGTGGAAAATTTTACTCATTTAAAATGGACTACTTATGGTCTAATTCTATGAGGTTCAATAAAATATAAATACTGTGTTTCTATGAATAATATTACAACTATCTATATTATGGAAAACTTACTTGGGTACATAATTCTATAAAACTTCAACAAAAGTTCATGAATTAACATATATACTAAAGAGATATTAAGACCAATCCCTTATTTTTTCCCCTGGGAAGAGCATGAATAATCCCCCACTACCACAAATTACGCAGTCAAGCTTCCCTCATTTGAGAAAACTGCAGGGTTCAGCATATCGAGAGTACAATGGATAAGTCTTGCCCTGGGAAAACCACCGTCATGATCATGGTATCTCCCCTGCCAGATAAGTATCAGACCAATCACTTTGAAAGAACAAAATATGTTGGAGGTCCTACTGAACTTTTGAATGTTCAGGAACTGACGTAGAGAGGGGAGTCAAATGTGAGCATCACCCTGGATATCTGAGCCCTCACTGCTCTCCCTTCCACTCCTCCTGGAGACCTGATGATGCAGGTGTTGCCCTGAACTTATCCAGCCTCTGCCCTGGGCTGCATGTGGAATAGTGGGGGCAAAAGGAATACTTGGGGAAAGCTGGATTTTACCAATTCTCTCTGACAACTTTTGCCTGTTCTGCTCATTTTCACATATTATCACATTGAGCTTCCTCTTTGACACCATACCTCACAGGCAATATTCTTGAGTTTTTCTATTGTAGTAACTAATCCAAATTTCATAGTAAGTAGCAGTGCTCTCCAGTTTGTTTTTCATGTGTTCTGCCAATTTTTTTGTAAGTGCCAGCTGTTGTTGTGTAAAAGCCATGTTTTCATGCATGTTGGCAATTCTTTTCTCTATTTCCAAGTGGTAAATCCCCTGCTGGATTGATTCATGGTAAAGTTGCATGAGGTATTGCTGATGTATTTCAGGAATGATTTGCAGTTTCTGCTGAAAGCTTTGAATTTGTTTTTCTAAGTGTTCATTTTCCTGCTGTAGAGATGATTGCTAAGTTTCCAGATGTTTGTTTTGACGTGTAAGTGTTTCATTGATGTGGCTTTCCTTAAAAGTTTTTAATATATCACTTGCTTTTCCCTTTAAAGTCTGTTTAAGGAAATATTTGAGGTTACACCATCAATGAGATTTGGTAGATCCACATCTATCTGATAAGGTTGCTTTACTTTCTCAGATTCACTATTTTCCTCAGATTCCAAGTTGATAGCATGCATGTAATCTTCACAGACAGCAGGCACATAAATCATCTATGGAAGTGTTTTAGTCAGAGATATTAACTAGCTTTCTTTATCACGGACAATGTTCCTTCAGTTCTTGCATATTTTCATTCCATCTAGCATCATGCAAGGCAAACAGCTTTAGGGTTTCCTGAAGCTGAGCATTTTCACTCAAACCATTCAGTGTTTCTGTTTGGCATTGGTCTCCATTCTCCTGAAATACCATTAAAATGTTTTTTTTGCCCAGTCTTGTTGTAGTAGAGTGATTCCGAGCCTCATCAAGAGATGGTGTCCGTCCTTGTAAATGAGTCATCATCACTCTGTTGAATGACAATATAGTGAGCTCCCTTGTCTGTTTTTGGTTCAGAATGTCTACTACATTTTCCAGTGAAAAGAGGAAACTGTTTACATCCTTATTAAGTGCTACCAAGTACAGTGTAATATTTGAGGACGGATCTCCACTGCAGGTGACCTGAGCTCTGTACAAGATTTTGTTATCTCTGTCCAATCTTCTCACTGAACTTTAAGATATTCTTCATGTATGGCAGAAATTTGCTTGGCTAGCACTTTCTTCTTCAGTCTCTGCCACTGGCCTTGTATTATGAGAGCAATTAAAGTAGCATGTACTAAAATTTCAATGGACCATTCCAATAGACTTGGGTCTTACCTACAGAATTCAGAAAAAACTATCAGGTTACTGGACAGATACCCTAGGACTAGCTGCAAAGACATTTTTAGGTCCCTCAGTAGTATTTCCATGGCACCAAAGAACCTACAACTCTGCCTCTGGCCAGTAGGTTCTAGTTTACAACTGCCAGCTTGGAACCCTGTGAATGTTCTATCTCCAACAGAAACAAGTTCCTGGAAACCAGAAGGGATCACCACTGCGTCTGGTAAGAGGGAGACAGTTTGACAATTTATATGAACAAGTGCTCCCTTACTTTACTCTGGTCTCTATACAAATATAATGTGCTTTTGTAATGTTCATGGGTGAAATTCAAAAGATTGATTAAAGGAAGAGCAGACCAGTCACTAGTTGAGATCACTTAAGACATTGTGAACCACATGAAACCTACAAACCCACATAGTGCCATGCCATCTTCATTCACTACACATGAATATTCAGTGAATGATGTGAAGTACTCTGCAATGGAGCACTCATATAACCATGTCCCAAGATGAGGCTATATATTCTCCAGATGTAAATTTTTCTCTGCTGTTTCCAAGTCTAATTTTGACTTCAAAGAACCCAGAATTTCTCTACACTTGGGGCAATCACACTTGTTAATTGTTTGTTTTTTGTATTTTTTTTTTGTTAGATCAAATGATTTGACTCAGAGTAAAGAAGGCCCTTAAACATTTAACAAATTTACTTTCCTATATCAATTGTAAAAACAGAGGTTATCAGTCAGACTGGTAATGCATTCACATTTCATGGATTTTCATGGACACAGTCTGTCTCCATTCAAATCACACATCCTATATGGGGAAAATTGTCCTTCATTTGTGACCAAGTGTTCAAGAATCCTTCCACCAAGGACCTACCATTTTCAACACATGATTGCATGACTACCAAAGTTAACTGGGGAAGGTCTCCAGAATTAAAGTCATGTTCTGAAGTGTTCTTCATATCAAATGATCCTTCATGTTCACATCTTTTAATGAAACTTTACTCTCCTATTTTCTCTTGCTGACTTATTCCCCAAAATGCTGATCTATCACCTGGGATTTTGCAAAGAGTGTGTCCACTCACATAGCCTTTTCATAAAAGGGAAAAGCAAGAATCTTCAGCAGAGCCTGGTGGAGGTTTCCTAACAGACACCATGTTTCAGTCCACATTTCTGCCTATATATTTGTAGGATCTTTGTCAGGATAGGCATAGTGGGTCTGGGTGTCTGGGAAGTAAGAGGTAGACAAATAGCTCAGGCTTTAATGTTTATAATTCCTTTCTTTAATTTAAAAGGGAAAATACCACTTAAAAAATTACAATCTGTTTTTTAACATATATTTTAATTTATATTTCATTAGAATTTTTTTTGGTATACAACAAGACTTCTTGAGACAATAATATACACAAAAAAATTCTATTGATGTTTTAGGATAAAAATAAAATATAACTTGTTAAGTGGATGTTGTTTGCTGCATCTTATTTTAATTCCTAATTCATGCAAAATGATTTAATGAAGGAATAACTAAATCCTAGAATGTTTATGGTAAGTCTTGGTTCAGTCCTATATTTTCTCATAAAAACAGGGAAAGAAAATAAAACACTTTTTTCTGTATATTTGTGAAATGCCAGGGAAAAGAACAATATTATTTTCATGATCCACAAACCAGAGGGTGTTTGTGGATTTTTCTCCTTTAGCCACCAGCAGAAATGCTATTGACTTTTACAATTTTTTTTTTTGCCAACTCACAGAATCTAAGTGTCAACAAAATCATGAGTGTTGGATTTAAATTATGATAGCCCTTACCTGCTTTCATCTGGGTCTGATGAAGTACACCACTTATTGAATATACAGTATATTTGTAACCAGAAGTAATTGTTCTTCTTCTAGAGAATTTAAGATGCAGAAAAATGAACTCTGACTAAAATATAGAATACATTTTGAATATCTGACTCATGACTCCCAAGAAAATTCTACTTAGACATTTGGTAAACAATACACTTTACTGTGACTTATTGAGAGCAGTTAGTGATGTAAAATATATCTGGACAAAAAGTTACTTTTTTTATATGCATACTCTGAAATATCTGAAGAATATAATTAGGCTTTTATTCCCAGGAAAAGGAAACTACAAAGACAGGTTCCTCTGCTATTATAAACATGTATAAATGCTGTATATATCAAAAGGAGAAAGAGTTGAATTCAAAGCCAAGTTTATCTGGAAAAAAGAAAATTTGGAGGTGCTAAAAATCAGGGAATAAATTATAGATGGTAATGAGAGAAAGTTGATGCTACACCACCCTTCCTCAAAGATATAACTAGGTCCCAAAGCCTGGAATGATAGGAGATATTGGAAATGAGATAAGGTAGGCAGGCAGAAATGTCTCTTTTTCTCCTGCATAAAACAAGTTCCCTTGTCATCACCCACTAGAAAAATTTTTTCCTAGTACTTAAGAAACATCAAGGGAATTACTCATAAATTTGGATTTTGGGGTGGTAGTGATGGTGCATACAAGGAATATATAAAACAGTTTGTTGGGTATTGAATGATGCCTCCCACAAAGATATGCTCAGGTGACAACCCCACATCTAATAGGTATGAATCCATTTGTAAATAGAACCTTTGAAGATGTCTTTGGTTAAGGTGTGCCCCAACTTAATCAGTGTGGACCTTAATCCAATATGGCTGAAGTCCCCTTTAAGCAAAGAGAAGCCATGGAGAACAGCCAGAACCTAGAAGTCAGTAGAACCTGAGAGAAACCACCATGTGCACTACCATGTGAGAGAAAAACCAATGGCACAAGATCTCCCTGAGGCAGCCCCAAAACACCAGTGTTCAGGGAGAAAGCACCACCTTGCTAATGCTTCAATTTTGGACTTCCAGCCTCAAAACGTTGAGGTTATATATTCCCGCTGTTTAAACCAATCCATTATATGGTATTTTGTTGCAGCTAGGAAACTAATTACACAGGTGTAAAAATTATATCAATGGAATATACTACTGCAAAAATATATACAAACATGAAAACACTCTGTCCCTATATCTATCACTCTTACACACACACACACACACACACACACACACATCCAAAAATGAACAGATTACTTTATCTGCACATATATGCAAGGATGATTTAATATTTCAGATACAGTCCAACAAACTTTCATGATTAAAACAAATCAGTAAACGACAATAGAAGAAAATCTGTATAAACTGATATAGGATATCTAACATATTTTTAAACTAATATCTTTTTAAATTTTAAAACCTAGATTCCTTCCCTTTGAGTTCATAAAGTAGATGAGGATACAAGCTATTACTTGAACAGAAGGACATTTTAAAAAGATGTCCACAAAAGTTACTACTAATGGCGGTAAAGAAAAAATAAAATTTTGTAAAAACCTAAGTTATTCACCTACCTGAAAAATATAAAAGAAAGTATAACTTATCTGAAATTAATGAGAGCCCCATTATTTCTGGGAATGGAACATAACATCATTCCTACTTGAAAAGGGTGATCAAATTGCTGTCCATGGACCAATCTGGTATACCACCAATTTAGGAAAGTCCCTCTGAGAGGAATGACTCTTACAGATGAGAAAACAAACAAATTCTAAGTTTACATAAATAACAGAATTTATCCCCAGTGTCTTAAAGAGAATAAACCTGACAATTAGAAATATTATCCCCTAATTCTTATTTTAATTTATTGATAATGGCATTTGCAGCTTCTATCAAGTTAAAAACAGTTTATACCTCCCATTCAAAAGTTTCCATAATGCTCCTAGTTGGATGTTCAAACAGCATTCTTAAACTTATTATCCTTTTAAACTTATTATCCTAATGATTTTGCTAATCCTAGAAGGAAATATCAATTATAAACTCTGTGAGAATAGTCTACTGAGAAACTATCATAATAAAAAGATTTCATTGTCTTCATTAACACCTGTATAGGTATTAAAACTAAGGCACTCTGTTATATCACAGCTCAAGAATAAATACTACCCTATTATTAACTCCTCACATTTGTATGGTACATTTGTTACATCATGAAAGAACATGTTTATATTAGTACTATTAACAAGTGTCTATTGTTTACAAATTGTTCACTGTGTTGTACAATAATATGGTTTTTTACATTTTTATTCTAGTAACATATATATAATCTAATATTTCCCCTTTTAACCACATTCAAATATGTAAGTTAGTGCTGTTAATTACATTCACAATGTTGTGATATCATCACCACCGAATTGTATCAAGTTTCTGTTCAGGTTGATGGAAAAGTTTTAGCAAAGTTATATTTCTTGTTCTTAATGTAGATCAGGCAGTATTTGTAGTTTCAGATGAACCTTTTGAATCTCACTTCCAAAGGATTCCTTTTCATGCTGATTATACCCAGGGCAGAAGAGCCCTTGATTTGTGACCTCATTGGCACAACTAACTTCAATGAAAACCTAGGGCTCCAAGGTGTGCCATCTCATAACCCATTTTTCACCACAGTCATTTTGGTGGATACTATTTATTGAGATGCCCCTTATTATTCACATAAAAGGCATCCACACTCTTGGGAATAGAATGAAATTGTATATATTATACTGAGGGTGGTCAGATGATGGTATTTCTTTTAAATCTTAATTATGGAAGATTAATTTAAAATCAGGATAAAAGCTCCAGAGTTTTTAGTGTATGCTTTACCTTCACCTTGGAAATTCAATATATTACTCAAACAAAAAATAAACCTCCATTTCTCAGTATATTTTTGAAATCTGCAGGAATAAAGTAATGATTACAATTGGGAATCAAATTAAAATGAGCTATTTGTGAATTCATCATCCAGCCATATCTGTAAAATATTTTCAACTTTAAGCTTTCAAGGTGAAAACTTTGAACTACT
>JAQZBX010076461.1:0-14425 GCA_029593785.1 Cabassous unicinctus | reverse complement strand
TGAAGGTCCTTGATGTGTTTCATAGGAGACAAGACAAGACAAGACAAGACAAGACAAGACTAGGCAAGCAATGCCAAGTTTTTTCAAGTTCTAATGCAAATGGACATAAAACATCAGCTTAGATCTCCAAATCATCAGCTTCATACTAGCATTTAATAAAGAACCAGCACTTTAAGCAAAAACATGAAACTGGTGGTGATTTTTTAAAATTCCACTTGTGAGTATTGAAGAGTTATTGGAAGCAAAAGACTGTCTACAAATAAACAACATCAGTGGTCTTTTCTAATACTACAGTTAAATTGAGTTGAACAAGTATTTTTCAACCTAAAACCAGTTGAAAGAAGAAATTTAAGGAAGGGCTATAAAAATAAGGACTGTACAACAGTGAAAACAAGTTTGAGAAAATTTTCCCTCAATCAACCATGTAAATCATAGTTAGAGCTGAAGTCAGCCATGTATTCACAAAATTCATTGTTAGGTCCAATAAGAAAATTATGTAAATTGCATTAATTACAATTGCTAGTGCCCATTGTTAGTCTCCATTATTAACATGATTTTTCATAGCACTCTTCATTTCCAATCTCAATTTTATAAGCAGATTAGGTTGAAGTCAGGAGTTTGGGATGAGAAATCATATGAGACTAACAGGCTTCATCCTCCTGGGATTCACACATGACCCACAACCACAAGCTTTCATTTTTATCTTTCTGCTTGTCACCTTATAAGTTCAGTGTAACAAGAAATCTGACAGTCATCGCCCTCACTTTAGTGAATTCTCAGTTTAAATCTGCCATGTACTTTTTTCCTAGAAAATTTCTCCTTCTTAGTTTTCTCATTCACTTCAGGCTATATTCCCAGATTTCTTTACAGCATGTCTACAGGAGAAATACCATTACTTATAAAGTCTGTGTTAGTCAATTATTTAATTTGGACTCTTTGGAGAAACAGAAATTTTTCTCCTAGCCATCATCTACTATGACCATTGTGTGGCCATCTACTAACCATGCCAATATGTGGCCATTATGAGCAGCAAAGTGTGCAGAAGTTTTGTCATCTGCTGGTGGGTTGGTGGTCTCTTGATCAGAATCTCTTCACTTAATTTAGGCTTAAATCTGGAATTCTGTGACTCTAATGTCATCCATAATTTTTGCTGTGATGCATCTCCTATCCTCAAGAACTCTTGCTCAGACACATGGTTGATAGACCGGATGGTTATAGTACCTTCTGTGATGACCTTTATGATAACCTTTGTATGTGTAATTCTTTCCCACATATATATCATCAGGATAATTCTAAAGTTCCAGTCTTCTCAGCAAAAGAAAAAATACTTTTCCAACTGTTCTTACTATATACTTGTTATATTCATCTCCTATGGAAGCTGCATCTTCATTTACATTAAAGCTTCAGCAAAAGAAGAAGTGGACATAGTTAATAAGTGCATCTCAGTACTCACTACTTCAACTGGCACAAGGATAAGCCCATTTATATATACCCTGAGGAACAAAAACATGAAACAAGCTTTCAATGACTCAGTCAAAAGAACGGCATTACTCTCAGAGAAAAGGAAAATATTGAAACTGTCGATTCAAGTTATCAGGAAATTTTAGTGTAGGGATTATTGTAGAACAAAACAGATTGGTGAACAGTTTCTGATGCTTAATGATATACAGAAATTGAAAAGAAGCTTTTAGAAATTTTTAGAGCAATTCAACAGAGTAAATATTTGTCTAATTTAATAATAAAAATTGAGTGCATGTGTCTTTTTTCCTAAGTACTTCATTTTTATTATATTTTACAAAATTAATAATACTCAACAAAGCAAGAAAAAAACTAGTTCTAACACTTATAGAATGGAAAACACTGGGTTAATGCGCCTTAACCTTAAATCTATTTTATAACATTGTGTTCATCATTATACTCAGATTAACATATTTTTGGTCTTGCATCTAAAATAGATTCTAACTAGTTATTTTGTCTTTTCCTTGCAATACAATTGTGTTAGATGATGTCTTTCATTAAGAGATTCTCTAGCAAAATAAGTCAGATCTCACACCCAAATCAGCAACCAATGCCATCAAACAAATTGGCTGTGTATGTGCATGAACTTATTCATGTTTGCTGTTTGTATGTATATGTATATATGTGTTGCTTCCACTCAAACATCCATCAGAAACATTCTCAATGGGTTAATGGGAAAAATTTCAAAATACTTTTAAAATATCTGAAAAAAAAATAGCCATGCAAAAATGAATGTAATTTAGTACCAAAGAGAACTGCAGTAACATCTTGAAAGGGAAAACTTTCAAATTCTAAGACCCAGATATTAAATAGATTTTATCCAAATTAAAATGACAAAAGTCTCTGTCAAAATGTATGTGAAAATATAATAAAGATGATGTTCACTAATAAATCCTGTTAAGGAAATAAAACCTTTCTTAGGAAAAAGAAGGACAATCACTGACATGTATTGAATCACCAATCATAAAAATAGTTATATTATGCACACATGTGAGAGCAAATCCCAATAAAATTAAACCTGAAAAATACATGGAAAACTCAGCTTATATAACAAAATCTCAATCATAAAACTATGATAACTTTTCCCAGACATCAATAGCATAAAGTTTGAAAGGACAAAAAGTATGAACCTCTGTATTAGTTGCCAAAGGAAAATCATCATACTGAGTTAAAATATTCTTCACCACATTTATATTTCTTTCCCAGTTTTCCTGTAATCAGCAACATGGCATGTTTTTGTCACTGTAATCTTTTATTTGTAGATCCTTGTTCATGCTATACCTCTTCTAGTAACATTTTTGTTTCATTCTTTCTTAAGGGTAGGGAAGTTTTCAGTCATTATTTCCTCAAATATTCTTTCTGCCCCTTTTCCCTTTTCTCTTCTTCTGGGATACCAATAAGTGAATGTTTGTGCGTTTCACATTGTCACTCAGTTCCCTAAGACTCTGTTCCATTTTTTCCATTCTCTTCTCTTTCTGTTCTTTTGTCTTTTCCAGTTCATATGTTCTGTCTTCAAAATCACTAATTCTCTCTTCGAGCATTTCAAATCTGCTCTTATGTGCCTCTAATGTATTTTTATTCATTGTTGTCTTTTTCTAATGTATTTTTAATCTCATCTATCTTGTTTTTCATTCCCATAAGGTCTGTTATTTTTTGCAGGTTTTCAAATTATCCTTTATGCTCATCCAGTGTCTTCTTAATATTCTTTATTTCCTTAGTCATATTTTCTTTAAATTCTTTGAAGTGATTTAGGAGAGTTGTGTGATTGCTATATGGTTAATTGTCTTAAACCCAACCTGTATCCATTCAGGATATTTGGTTAGTTATTTTGGTTGAGATATCCATTCCTGTTTCTTAGTATGGCTTGAAATTTTTTGCTGATGTCTAAGCATCTTAATGTGTTGGTGAATTTACTCTGATGGCCAATTTCTCTCTCTTGCTTATTTTATTTTTCACAGTTCTTCTTTGATATTTGTTTCAAATTATTCTAAGTCTTTAAAATTGCTCAACTTAAGTTATCAAAATTGGGCCAAGCACTCACAAGTGAGGGAGAGATTCTCTCCCCGGGATTAGGATACAAATAGAAGAGAGAACAGTTTTTGTCCATGCAATGTCCAGATCGGCCATTAGATGGTGCTCATCAACAGACCTTTCACAGAGGTGTTTCAATCTGGGCTTTTCTGTGTTCTGTGCTGAATCCCCAGGTTGGAGATTGAAAGCAAGCTCTGCTGCCCAAATTTACTGAAGCAACATTCACCATTCTCCCTCTCTTTTCCCTTGAAACAGCTGACAGGGAGGAAGATCTCTTTTCCCCTTTCAGTTGGCTGCAGTGAGCCATGGGTTTTACTCCAGCTTAATATCTTGGGGTGGGGGAAGGGAGCACTTGCCAGCTACCTCAGGAGCTTGGTAATTTTAGTTTGTTGTTTCCTGCCTTCTTCCTCCCTCTGTCCTTCACCCTCCTGGGAGCTGTGGAGTACTGTCCTGCTCTGCTGACCAGGATAGGTTTTGACTCTCCATTATTTTTGTGAGAGCATTAAATTCTGCCTATTAGTGTGATGCCATTTTTCCACAATTCCACAATTGCCTTTTAAAATGTTCAGAAAGCCTAACCTTGTAGAGACATAAAAGTACTCACTTCCTGACACTTCCACCTTTGCATTTCCACTTGGAGAATTTCCTTGAACTTTACAATGATGACAAATAGAAGACTCAAAATTTTAATAGGGTCTTTAATAAATTTCTATCTCTGAATGACGTATGTCTGAATTTTACCAAAATGTTCTCTCAGTATGCAACAATGTATACAACTTCAAAGCTTACTGTTTAAAATCGATAGATTTGTCCTTCCAAAAAACATTATTGACATTTTAGTGTGTCAATTAATAGCAGATATCTTCTGAGTTGAGGAAAAAATAATAAACACTAGTTATAAAGGAATTAATATGTCAGCTTCAGTAATGTTAAGTTGAATATTATTGGAGATCTGTCACTCTACTCCAATAAACTGAACTGGCTTACATTCCCAATCACAGGCAAAATAATCCTAGAACCCAGGACAAAATTCTTCAAAGAGATTACTCAAGAAGAGCCAGAAACAGAGAGAAAAATAAGTCTGTTTGGGATCAGTCAGATCTCAAAGATATCTAGTAATATGAAGAGCCACAAATGAGAAACGGCCAATCCCTAAATAAGAAAAATTTTCTCCCTACTCTGTTAAGAAACTTAAGGGTGAAGAGACTTCTTTTTATGAACCTCCAAGTAAAGGAATGAGTCTAAGTTTGGAATTTAGGCAATAGGGTATGATTTCTTCTATCTTTTCTAAAAGTTTGCTTGCTTAACTGATTATCTTAATAATCAATAAATGGGGAACCAGCATTTTAATAGGGCAAATATATATCTATCTCCAAGAGATAATTTTAATAATTAGCACTCTATTTTTCCTCCTGGGAAAAGTTAATAGGTATTTCAAAATTTGATAATATGGAAGACAATGAACTTGAACAAAAAAATACACTGAACCAAGGCCATTTTATGAATCTAAAGCTCAAAAGTTTATTTTCTATCCCATTTCTGATACTACTTACATCAAGTTCATTTCAAATTATGCAATAAAACTAAATAATAGCAAATAATACCACCCTAATAATGTTTTGATGATACAACAGGAATTTCTCCAAGTTTAAACAATATAATTCTTCTATTATTAGCAATTAGTAAATAGTAGGGCAACATTAAAGATACTATAAAGTCCCTTACTCGTGTGCAAAGGAATTAAAATCTGATTTCCCATCTCCGTAATTTTTGTTCTGTTCAAATTCAACAAGATGGTCCACGTTCACATAATATTTGAGTTGACTTCTTCCTTTCCTTACATGTATAACTATATTTGGTTGACAATATTTTATTTCATTTTCATTTCAATTTCCATTTGTTTTAGTCCCTGGTATTTTGTCCTGGTATACGCCTACAGAATCTGTTCTTATGCGATTTCTACATATTGAGAGATATGTAGTTTTGTCCCAATACCAAGTTTTGGTCCTTCTGAGGAATTTAGTAAATGCCCTAAGTAATCAATACCCTCTATGTTGGTTGTTTGCAACTTGAAACTTCTGTGCTTTCTATGAGTTTTGAGAAGTGTTTGGTTCTCACCTCCTTGGTCACCATTTTGCCAGATTTGGGGGGTTTAACACTACACATTATTGAGGAAAGACTTATCAAAACACCCATTCATATATTTGTGTGTGTTTTTTCCTGGATAGATCCTTCTCCTCTGGATTTTGCCCAGCAACTTACAGCTTCATAAACCTCCTTGAAAATAATCTCCATACTTTCAACTCAGCAAGATGGTCATGCTCTGTTTTGGATGATCCACTTTCCAGCTTAATGTTCTGGAATGAGCTTCCTGGCAGAAGCCTATGTTTCTCCTTATTTGTTTTCCTTCCTGAAGTATTACTGTCTTGGCATGCCTATTTTCTGATCTCTGAAAAATGATGTGTGAGATAGTCTATCCATTTTTCTAGTTGTTAACAAGATGATAATTTTAGAGCATGCATTATAAAAGTTTTAAATTTTAGCTACTATAGTGATATCTTATTGTGGTTTCAAAGTGTATTTTCATGATGAATACGGTTTGCATACCATTAAATTTATATATAACTCTTTGGAATATTCTCTTCCTAAAGTGCCTGCTCAAGTCTTTTCCTATTTTTATTTAAATTGGGCTGCCCTTTGTTTTCCATTGACTTCTTGGATTCCTTTATATTACTTAAGTGAGAGAGTTTGGTGGGTTATATGTTTCAAATATCTTCTCCCATACTTGCATTTTCACATTCACAATGTTGTTTTTTCTGGAAAATATATTTTTAACATATATACACTCCAACATATCAGCTGTTACCTTTGTGCTGAGTAAGTTTTAAATCCTTAATCAGAAAACTTTTCTTTCCATAACTTTGTAAACAAAGTTGTGTTTGGAGTATCTGTCTTAGAACTTGCTTATGCCAGAGTGGGACATAAAGACTTCTAAACTCTGGGGACAGTTGGGGTCTAATCCCTGATCATTGCTTTTCATCAGCTACTTCAGATCACTGATAGCCAGATCTGAGCCAGTTTACAATCCCATTGTTGGTCCCTGCACCTGTCCCAGATGGAGCATTGTTGTTCCTACCTGTGTAGTGTGATGCCTGTATTCCAGTGCCTATCTATCAGGAGAAAGTCTGAAAAGCTAAACTAGGAAACTGCTCTTGGCCTTGCCCTTCCAAAATTTGTCCTGAAGTCAAAGAAGCACATTGCAGACTCTAAAGTAGTGTGAAAAACAATTTTGTAAAAGCAGCCTAGGCCAAAGAACTACCTGCATTGAGTCACACAATGGAGTACCCAGAAGGGGGTGAAAGTATATTTAAAAGGTAGAAGGGGCATTCATTAAAATGCCTGTAAACTATAAATGGGGGACTCCTAAAGCAACTAGCAAGCACAAGACCAGGAAGAGAACAGGCCTTACAAACAAAGAAGACTCAGATAAAACAAAGAGGACCCTGCACTTCACAATTCCCTGGAGCTTAATTTCTTGATAGGTGAGCTAATCTTTCAGGGAGACCTCCAGTCAAGCAGAGCCAATTTGCAAAGACAGTGCTTTGATTTATTTGTTTTGTCTTATGACATTCAATATTTTGTCTTATATTACTACTTGGATACAAATTTCAAGAACAGAGAGCTAAGGGACAAAATCCCAGGGTACACACTTTAAAATATTAAAGTGTACACTGTGCTGCAAAAGATTAAATGATAATCAAAGAAACAGAAAATGATGGCTCATCCAAAGCAACAAGATAAAAATACATAAAAATAATGAGGAAGACAGGACTTTGGATTTATCCAAAAAGATTAACTGCCAATTTCTAATGAAAAACTATGGAGACAAGTAGACTATCATTAGAAATATTTAAACCTGAAGGAAAAGAAATGCAAACCAAAAATTTTTATATGGTGAGACTGTCTTTCAAAAGTGAACAATTGTAGGCCAACCAGCTAGACAACACAGACGAAATGGACACATTTTTAGAAACACACAAACACTCGACACTGACCCTAGAAGAAACAGAAGATCTTAAGAAACCAATCCCAAGCAATGAGATTGAGACAGTCATTGAAAATCTCCCCCAAATGAAAACCCCAGGACCAGATTGCTTAACAAGTAAATTCTACCCTCATTAAAAGATGATCTAATAGCAATCTTGAGGAAACTCTTGCAAAAAATTGAACAGGAGGTTATGTTGCCAAACTGAGTGTATGATGCCAACATCACCGCAATACCAAAACCAGACAAAAATACTAGGAATCAATAAAACTAAAGAACAAATTCTCCAATGAATCTAGATGTAATTTCTCAACAAAATATTTGCGAACTGATTTCGAAAACATTGTGAAAGAATTATACACCACAACCAAGTGGGTTTTATTCCAGGTGTGCAAGGATCTTTCTACACAAGAAAACCAATTAGTGTAATACACCACATTAATAATTGATCCTCTCAATTGACACAAAAAAGGCATTGGACAAAATATAACATCCTTTCTTGATAAAAACAGTCCAAAAGATAAGAATAGTAGGAAACATTCTCAATATGGTTAAGTGCATGTATGAAAAACACACAGCTAGCATTGTACTCAATGGTGAAAGACTGAAAGCTTTCCTACTGAGATAAGAAACAGGCAAGAATGCCTACTGTCTCCATTGTTATTCAATATTGTACTGGAAGTTCTAGCTAGGGTAATTAGGCTAGAAAATGAAATAAAAAACACCCAAACAGAAAAGGAAGAAGTAAAACTTGCACTATTCACGGATATAATCCTATATCTTGAAAATCCCAAAAAGTCCACAACAAAGCTACTAGAACTAATAGACATATTCAGCCAAGTGGTCGGATACAAGAGAAATGAGTAAAATTCAGTGGTGTTTCTATACAGTGCTAATGAGCAATGTAAGGAAGAAATTTTTAAAAAATTCCATTTACAAAAAGAATAAAAAACTTACAAATAAACTTAATGAAGGACATAGAGGAACTGCATCCAGAAAACTATAAAAGATTGCTAAAAGAAACCAAAGAAGACTTAAATATATAGAAGGATATTCCGTGTTCATGGATTGGAAGAATAAGAAGATGTGAATTCTACCTATACTGATTTACAGATTCAACACAATCCCAATAAAATTCCCAACAGCTGTTTGTACAGAAATGGAAAAGCCAATTATCAAATTTATTTGGAAGAGTAAAGGGCTCTGATTAGCCAAAAATGTCCCTAAGAAAATGAAATTGAAGGACTCTCATTTCTGGAATTTAAAGCATATTACTTAGCTACATTGATAAAAACAGCATGGTACTAACATAAAGATAGACATATTGACCAATGGAATTGAATCAAGAAATCAGAAATAGACCCCTATATCTATGGTTAAGTGATATTTGGCAAGGCTATGAAACCCACCCCGCTGAGTCACAACAGTTTATTAAACAAATGGTGCTGGGAGAATTGGATATCCATAGCTAAAAAAAAGGAAGAAGATCCCTATCTCACACTTTATACAAAAATTAACTCAAAATGGATCAAAGACTGAAATGCAAAACCTAGAAATATAAAACTCCAAAAGAAAATTTAGAGAAACATCTTCAAGATTTTGTGGTTGGTACTGGTTTCTTAAACTTTACACACAAACACCAGCAATGAAGGAATATTGATACATGAGAGTGTCTCAAATTTAAACACTTTTACACTTCAAATGACTTTGTAAAGTAAGTAACCCAAGCAGTGGAAAATACTTTTCCAAAATCTAGTAAGTGTTTGATCTCCATGTTATATAAAGAGATCATAGAATTCAACAAGAAAAAGACAAGCAACCCATTTAAAGAATGGGCAAAAGATTTGAACAGAAATTTTTCCAAAGCAGAAATAAGTTCCAAAGAAATGAACTTAGGGTGCATATGACAATATGGATGAAACATGAAGACATTATGTTGAGTGAATTAAGCCAGACATGAAATGACAAATATTGTATAGTCTCATTAATATGAACTAAATACCATGAGTATACTGACAGAGTTAAACTATAGAGTGATAGATTACTAGGAGATAGAACATGGGTTGAGAAAGGGGAGCTGATGCTGAATGTTTGTGTAATGTTCAATAAAGAGGATTGTAAATATGTGGAAATGATTATAGCTGATGGTAACACATTATAGTGAGTATAGCCAACACTGCTAATTTATAGAAATGATTTGGGCTAGAAGGGGTTGTCTAGGGAAGTTAATATCAATTGAAAGAAAGCTTGAGGATAATCTAGGGACCATATAACGTAGTGATGTTGGAGGTTGATGATGATGGTATATTGTACAAATAAAAGAATGCTTCTCTGTATTTTTCCACATAGTTCAAAATATCAACATACGTGAAAATATATAATAATGCAATATATAGACTATAATAAAGAGTAATATTCCAGTATTTTTACAGCAATGGCAAAGAAGGTACCATATCAATAATAAGAATCAGTAATGGGGGGGGCAATATAAGGGAATATGGGATTTTTCCTTTGGGAGTAATGAAAACATTCTAAAATTGACTGATATGATGACAGCACAACTCTGTGATGAAAATGAGAGCCACTGAGGTTACACTTTAAAAGGATTGTACAAAGCATGGTACTGTATAACATTTGTAACAAATGTGTCACAACAATGTAAGGTGTTGGTGGTGGGGCATGTAATGGAATCCTGCATGGTACTCATGATTGTTTTGTTAACTCACACCTTCTCAAATAAAAAAAGACATAAAAATATTTAAAAAAATAAAAAATTATTTAAACTGAAATATGTTACATAATTTAAAAAATTATAAAAATGAAATAAATAAGATTTTATTTTGTTAAATTAAATTGTGTATTCCTACATCTAATAATAGTAGAAAATTTAAAATCATAAATTTGTACAAAATGTTTCCATTTCTGAAAAAGTGATAGTATATTAAGAAATTAAATCAGAATTGAATTGAATTAAACTATATATAAATAGATCCACATTCTGGTTTTGATTTGCACCATAATTTACAGGTTATTTGGCCAATTATACAAATTATGCTTATTGTTCAATTACTTATAAATATATGCAGATATAGTCACTGAATTATAATCTGAAAGTATCTTTTCCAATATTTTAACAGAGTTGTCTCTGGATTATGGGATTATACACATTTTATCTGATTAATTTTTAAAACATTTTAATTATTCATATAATATGTGAATACAGTAGAAAATAGGCTTTCTTTGATATTCAAACTCCCTTAGGTGATATAAATATAAATAAAACTAATTAACAGTAGATTCTCTGAGTCTTATTGTTGCCTGTATCATTCCCTGAACAACTACATCTTGTTTCCTTGGAGAATACTCATCCCCAAAGCAGCATGTTTTAGGCTTTTTGCCAAGACATAGGAATAGCCCTAGTGATCTTTTGGACCTTGCTCTCCAAGGACCCTTTTGTTTCTTCATTTAGTTGCAAGTTTGTTATATTAAAGAAGCAACATCCTGATTAGTGTACAAAATCTCTCTCCTCTCAGAGAACTCATAATATCAACCTCTTCAAAACCTGAGATAATTATTAATAGTCAACATTCAGAACTAGTTTTTATCTTTAGATGAAAGCAAAATAAGAAAATATTCTTTGGATCTGTAATAGCCAAAGTTCTTCGTGAAGAAAATTTCATAAATTTTAGTGATGAATAAAGAAAAAATTTATGGCAAAGGCTTGCATTCCAAAGGCTGCACATGACTATAGAATGAAATTATGAGCAATGAAGAGCAGAAAGGTACAAATGAATTTTAAACTTATGAATTATTTTGTTGAATAGTCAACTGAAATAAGGATTGAATCACATAAAAGTAAGTAAAATAAAGTTTTCATTTTCAAATAATTATATTGGATTTGGTAAAAAAAAGTCTATGTAAAAAATGCATTATATCTGCCTTCATAAAACATGCATTGTCCTTTCCACTTTTGACATTTTATACTTTAACAAAACTTTATTTTTATATGCCATTTAAAAATGTTATTACATTGAATTGACAAAAATCATGGACAGAGTGGTTTTTATGTATTAGCTAATGTAGTTCAGTTTAATAGATAGCAAGACAAAAATCCTCATATCTTAATCATAACTAAACAACAAAAACAAAAAAAATATGCATACACACAAATATATAACAACTCGGATGTAAAAGAAGATCACATAACGTGATAATCCATAATTTCATTTGGCATCACTCCCTTTATAATAAATATGATACATTCAAACATTAGAAGTTACTAAAATGAGTCAGCCATTCTGGAATGAATTACTTTCTCATCCCCTGACTTGTGAAATCTAGGTGAAATGAGTTTCATGGATATAATGTATTAAGGATTAATTAATAATGATGATCTTTTTTGAACCCTGAATACTATGGGAATGTAGAAGGCTATTTTCAGCATCATAGTGATGTCATAAGTGGCCATGATTTTATAAGAAGTGGAGGGAGGTATTCGGATGATAGAGAAGGTCTTCACAAGAGTGAATTTCATATACTTTGTTTGTACCTTGTGTGGCCCTAAAGTTTGTGAGAAACTTTTAACCTTCAAACAAAAAACTAAATCCCAAACAATTTCCTTCTATGAGATAGTGTCTGAAACCCCTGGAGTTTAACTGGGGGCTTTTTGGTGAGAACTTATCTTACCCCACATCAGTAGAAGAGGCTATTTTAAATAGAGAAAATTTAAAAAAAATATTTGTCATAAATTAACTCAGATATTCAGGGGGAGCTTAATTATCAGTGACATAGAGAAATTCCAAGCCCTAGAGGCACTGACTACAGACTGAAAACAATTGAAGCAGAAGTTTTAGTATTTAATTGGTGAAAGCTGAGAAAAGACCTTGGAATAATACTGAATTGATTTCAATAGTACAGAGTATTTGACCACTGGCTTTTGCAACTCATCAATAGATGTAAAAAGCCATAAGTATCAAGATCAAAGATAAAACTATCTGATTGGAAGATATGACAAGGCAGAAAATACAGATAACACTGACATCCACAGTCAAAATACTACACTAGCCAGTGAAGGTGATTGCTTCAAGATGGTCAAGTTGGTTTGCAAGTTTTGAGTGCTGATTCTTTCTTCACTACACTCCATTCAAATGTGTGAGAATTTTACATGCAGACTGGTAGAATTCAGGAATCCATGACAAGAAACCATACAATAACAACATTCATCCTGCTGGGACTGACCGATGACCCACAACTGAAGGTTCTCATTTTCATCTTTCTCTTTCTCACTTACATGTTGAGTGTCACTGGGAACCTGACCATTATCTCTCTCATCTTCATAGACTGCCATCTTAGAACAGCCATGTACTATTTTTGTACAACATATCAACCGGTGACAAAGTTATTACTTATTATGCTTGTGCTGTTCAAATATTTTTCACTTACCTTTTTGGTATAGCAGAATTTTTTCTCCTGGCCACTATGTCCTTTGATCGCTATGTGGCCATCTGTAAACCTCTGCATTATGTGACCATCATGAATAGCAGAGCAATAGACTAATCGTCAGCTTTTGGATGGCTGGCTTGTTGATCATAATACCCCCACTTTGCTTGGGCCTTCATCTGGAATTCTGTGACTCTAATGTCATTGATCATTTTTTCTGTGATGCCACTCCCCTCCTAAAGATCTCATGCTCCGAAACATGGTTCATAAAGAGGATGATTTTAGTGTGTGCCGTGTTGACTTTCACCCTGACTCTTATCTGTGTAGTTCTTTCTTACATTCATATCATCATGAGAATTCTAAAATTCTTCTCCGCAAAACAAAGGAAAAAAGCTTTTTCTACCTGTTCTTCCCACATGATTGTGGTCTCCATTACCTATGGCAGTCACATTTTCATCTATATCAAACCATCAGCAAAGGAAGAAATAGCTCTTAATAAAGGGGTTTCCCTGCGAGTTTCTTCTATTTCACCTATGCTGAATCCATTTATTTATACCCTGAGAAACAAGCGAGTTAAGAAAGCTTTTAGTGTCTCAGTTAAAAGAATTGCATTGTTTCCAAAGAAGTAAGAGGAAAAAGGGGTTTTCAATTAAAATGAATGTTTGAATATTCCGTCAACTTTTCTATTAAAATTGTATTCACATTTTAGTCTTAACACTCTCCCCTCCAGTTTTGCTAACATCTTCACAAGTTCTTTCAATTTACTAAAGGGACACTATTAGAGGTTAACTCTTATAATGCAAATTCTTTTAACAATTCTATCTACATTGATATAAGTATAATAAAATTTGTGGTTAGAAGTTATAAATAAGATATAATGTAGTATTAAAAGGCACACATTTTTGTAAAAATGAATTATAATGCCAGAACATGGAATATGTGGCAGACTAAAATAATGTGAAAATACTATTAGTGCCACACCTGGAAAATTGTCAATATAAATTAATAACTACTATTTTCAATACTTAGCTTATCTTACAGCAAATAAAGGAAATCCGTAGGTGCCAGATATGAAAAGGAAATTGAAAACAGTGCAGCTTAAGACTGTAAACTGATACTAAGTGTGATATAGAATGGAGGTGAGTGAGAAAAGATGTTTCAACATATACCTGAGTACACTTTGTTTTAACATCTCCATAGAGATGGAATTCAGGATCTCAATAGCCATGTGATAAAAAATTTAAAACTGACAAAACAGCAAGAAAGGAAGTTTAACTAAATAAGGCACACTGTATGAAACAGAGAACTTTTTCAAAAATTCTCATAAAATGTTATGGTAAGTTTGAGTATTTTTGTCTATCTGATCAAAAACAGAAATGAAGCAAAAAAAAA
>JAQZBX010076460.1:0-14445 GCA_029593785.1 Cabassous unicinctus | reverse complement strand
TTTTTGTAAAATTTGTAATGGAATGTGAACAAAGGATTGACATAATGTAGGACTGTTCATCATTCCCTGAGGTAAAACTTTCCACTGATATCATTCAGTAGGAGCTGAATGATTGATAGAAGGAATAGTAAATGCAAATTTTTCTCTATCATTTGGATTAAGAGGAATAGTAAAGAAACAATCTTTTAAGTCAATAATAATAATATGCCAATTTTGTGTGATCATAGTTGGGGATGGCAAACCAGGCTGTAAAGACCCCATAGGTTGAATAACTTTGTTAATTTCACGCAAATCAGTTAACATGTGCCATTTGCCAGATTTCTTTTTAATTACAAAAACTGGAGAATTCCACGGACTAGTAGAGGGCTCAATATGCCCTGCTATTACCTGCTCCTGCACTAGTTTTTTCAGGGCTTCCAATTTTTCTTTCAGAAGGGGCCACTGTTCTACCCAGATAGGTTTGTTTGTTAGCCATTTTAAAGGCAATGCAAAGCCCTTTGTAACAGTAGCCCCTACTTTCAATTTGAATATCCTAGGCCATGGTAGTCTCCAGTAAGTCACATTTCAGGTCCCAAAGGGGGAGCATATTGCATATGAGTAATAAGATGTTTAGCTGTATCAGAAACGTGAGGAATATTCAAATAAGCTCCCCATTGCTGTAATAAATCTCTTCTCCCATAAATTAAGTCCTACATCCACAACATAAGGTTGCAAAGCAGCCTCTTGTCCTTCTGGACCTTCTACCTTAAATATCTGAGTACTCTGGTAAACATCTGTCATTGTTCCAATGCCAGTGAAAACTGTAGGCACCTTTTGCAAAGTCCAAGCTTGTGGCCAATATCATTTAGCAATAATAAAGACATCAGCCCCAGTATCCACCAATCCTAAAAATATCTTTCCATTTATTTTTATGGTAATTTCAGGCCTTCCATCCCCAAATGCTGTTTGCCAAAAAATCTCACGCCCGATAGAACCAAATTCCTCTGCACGTTTTATAGGAGGTTTACGATATGGCAACAAAAGAAGTTGAGCTATGCTATCTCTTGATTCAATTTGATAGGGAGTTAAAGTTTGTACTAATAAACAAATTTCTCCATCAAAATTGGAGTTAATGATCCCGGTTTGCACTAAAAAACCTTGGGTCGTAAGACTGCTATGGCCAATAATGAAACCTACATTGTTTTCTAGGATAGGACCTTTAATTCCTGTCCTTATTTTTTGTATACCCAGTGAAGGTGTAATAAACTTAGTTTCAGCTGAGGGAAGATCGACAGCTGCACTGCCTTTGGTAACTGCCTTAAGGTCTGTTACAGGCCGCAGTGAGCTGCTCCGTTGCTGACTGGGTAGATTTGAGCTAGGTTGGGAAATGTGCTCATATTGTTTGTCTGAGGGCCTTGAACGAGGCCCGCTTGGAAGTTTCCCGACTTATTAATGAGACTGCCATTTTTATGATATCTAGAATGGCATTCCTTGGCCCAGTGCAACCCCTTCTGACATATAGGACATACACGCGTCAGTATTGATCTATTATGCCACTAGATGGAGCTCTCACACCAGTTTTGGCTCGGCAATCCTTTTTTATATGACCTGGTTTCCCACATTTAAAGCAATTTAAATTATTAATCATAGGACTATGTCCCTTTATAGCAGCTGCAAGAAGGGTCATGTTATATGTATTAGACCCAATGTCTTGGCATGCCCTAATATAATCCTGTAAAGTACCTCCATTTGCCTTTATCGGACGCAAAGCCTTTTTAGACTCATTATTAGCATTATCAAAAGCCAACATCAGAATAAGCATTTCTTTAAGGTCAGGCTGAGTTACCGTCTTGTTGACTACATCTGCCAGCCTCGCTACAAATTCATCATAGGGTTCAGTATTTCCTTGAACTATTTTTGAAAATGATTGTACAGCCTGTCCAGGGGTGGAGATTCATCACCAGGCAGCTAGGCAGCACAATCGAACTTGTACAATGGCAATATCATCATATTGAGCTTGGCAAGGAACTCCAGCCCATTGACTTATTCCTAATATTTGTTCAGCAGTAATAGGCACTGGTGGATTATGCTGTTGATTTCGTTGTGCTACAAGATTAGCTTCATCAGCCCACCAAGTTTTAAATTGTAAAAATTCTGCTGGACTAAGAACAGCTCGAGCTAACAAATCCCAATCCCAGGGTATTAATCTGTCTGCTTGTGCCATTCCTTGCACCAATCCTTGAGTATAAGGAGAATTTACACCATATTGAGTGCATGCTTGTTTTAATTCTTTAATAGTTTTAAAAGGAATAGGAGCATGCTCATATTGTACACCCCCTTGGGGATTGTCAGCATCTACTGGAAGTTGAGTTACTGTTACCGGAAAAGTAGAAAAAAGTTGCATAGCCTCTGAATCTCCCTCTCTACTTCCCTGTGCTATACTTTTCATAATTGAGGAGGATGGTGCTGGCACAAAAACAGAAACTTTTGGAGGATCATCAAATGTTGTAGAAAATGGATCAGTAGATATCTTAGGCAGTGCAGATGCCGGTTCAAAAGACAATAAATCATAATTTGGAGCGGATGGCACAGTGACCGCTGGAAAAGTTTCATAAACTTCCTTTTTCCTTTCCTTCCTTTTATTAGAACTGAGTTTATCTGTGTTTGCCTGTTCATTAACCTCTTCATATACATTTTCATTAAAATCACCATTAGCTTGTCCTGCTATCAGTCTAGCAATAGCAGTATCCTTTTTACTATCTTCATCTTCATCTGATTGTAAAGGTTCAAGAGCAACAGAAATAAGACTACACAAAGACAATACATGAAGGGGAATTATTTTTCCTTTTTGATAAACGCTTTTTAAAGTTTTCTTCACTAACTTCCAATGTTTCAGGTTTAAAATATCCTGCCATTGCAGCTGAAACCAATAACAATGTTTCTGTACAAGAGAAAAAAGTTCCTCAAAAGCTGAGGATTTAATAGTTACACCAGTGCATTTTAATAAAGTTTTTAACACTCTAGAGAACTCTTCAAAGTTTGACTGCTGATTACCCATTACCCTGATGATTCCAAGGATGAAGCTTACCTTTTCTGTTTTCTTTTTCTTTAAAACCGCTCTCAGGAGCTCCTTGGTCTGCGCACTGACTGAAGGAAAAGTTTCATTTTCAGAGCACCACGTTGGGCGCCATATGTTGGCATTCAGGAACTGGGTCAGTGAAAATGGTGCTGCGGATGAGAATGAAAGTGATAAAGAGAAGAAGAAACTGGGATCAGGGGTCTCTCCATCCAATATGGAGAGAAGAGCCCAGCCACCTCACAAAGTGTGGCTTTTACTTCAGCTTTAGAACAAAGAAAATACATGTGAGCGTGTGCAAGGGTAATAGATACTTGATAGTTACATCTTACTGAAATCAAAAAGTCTTAAAGGTTAATGGCTCAGTTCCTCTTTTCAGTCCTGCAATTCACAGACATTGTAAATCTTATTTATCATACAAAGTACTCAATGGAAGCTCAGGATACTTCCCCACCCAGCTACTATAAGATCTTATCTCATTATCTTGAGACTAGGCTCTTATCTCCTACATTCCAGGGTGTCTCCTACATTCCAAAGTGATCTGCTCACTGTCAGTAGTCTTGGCCTTTGATTGAAACTCCATCATTGAACCATTTCACAATCCCACCAGCAGTGGATGAGGGTTCCTTTTCCTCCACATCCTCTCCAACACTAATATTCTGCTGTTCTATATAAGGGGGGATCGCTCCAGAGATTGATGCCTTATCAGTGGTCTCTCTTTTGGAATCTGTGCTCCTGAGAGTAACAGAGTTGGACTCAAATAAGTCCTCCCTGCACATGGTCCATCAGTCCCTTCTATTCAAACCTCTATGTGATGCTGGTGTTTGTAGGTGTACTTCCAGAGACTGGAGCCTCTGGCCTGCCCTTGTGCCAGCTGTGCCTGGAATCTCGGTGGAGCTGCAACTCCTCATCTACAGCTCAATGGACTCACCTAAGTCACCTGTTGAAGTGACGATGATGGACAACAGCCATTCCAGGCAATGGATAAGGCCTGCAGCTGCAGGCAGGATAATCCCATCCACTGTATCCATGGGATATAAGCCCCCCTCTCACTTGGAGGTGGAGTGGACATCACCATCCCCGACTCCTCAGGATTGGGAGAAGAGCTAAGGTCTAGAGTGCACTTAATGGTATTCTGTTGTAGACATATTGTGATTCAAGCAATGGAAGAAATTATAACAGTGAGGTGGAGCCAGTGGCCAATAGATGCTTTCAGGGCAGGGAAGGGAAAAGCACTTGTAATACAGGGGATTTCTCAGGACTTGGGGATTATCCTCAGTAACATTTCAATGAAAGATATAGGCCATTTTACATCAGCATATACCATGCAGAACTGTGTGGGAGAGAGTGTGGTCTAAAATGTGAACTTGTAGACCATGGTCCACAAGTTGGTCCATGCTTAGTGGCAAAGCCCCAGGATGTGTATATCCATTGCAGATGATGTGCCACACTAATGAAAGATGTTTATGTAAGATGTTATGGGAGGTGTGGGAGGTGGGGAATATGGGAAGCCCTGTAATTTTAGAGTAACATTAATGTAATCTAAGCATGTTTTAAAATATTTAAAAATATGTATATATATAACTTTTATGTAAAAAAAAAGATTTGCCTTTTTCCATTATCTGACAATACATATTTTTAAAATAAACAATACATTGTTATATATATATATAAAAGAGATACCGTCTTACATCCATTAGAATGGTGGCTCTTAAAAACAAAGCAGACTATTAGTGTTGGAGAGGATATGGAGGAATAGGAACCCTCATCTACTGCTGGTGGGATTGTGGAATGATCCAGTGATTGTGGAGGACTGTTTGGTGGTTCCTCAAAAAACTTATATAGATCTTCCATATGAAGCAGTGATTCCAATGCTGGGTATATACACAGAAGTACTGAAAGCAAAGACATGAACAGATATATGCACAACCATGTTCATAGGGGCCTTTTTCACTATTGCCAAATGTTGGAATCAACCAAGGTGCCCATCAACAAATGAGTGGATAAACAAAATGTGGTACATACATACAATGGAATTTTACTCAGCTATAAGAAGGAATAAATTGCTAACACATGGGATAGCATGGATGAACCTAGAAGACTTTATGTTGAGTGAAGCAAACCAGGCATTGAAGGATGAACAGTACATTACATCACTGATATGAATTCAGGAAATTGAGCAGTCTCTGATAACTCTTGTCTGAAAGATAGGTGTACAAGAAAGAGAAAGAAAAGGGAAAGTTGTCAGCCATCACCCCTATGGACTTAACCTATGGTAAAGTGATAGAGTGTAGTTGCATATTGAAGTGATAGGACAGTAGGACTAGTGGTATATTGCATTGGTTCGTGCAGGGTTGACAGGTTGGTAGATTGGGAAGGGTGGGTTAGAATACCCAGGATACTGAGGGGAAAGCAAAAATAAGCAGGTTGGCATCTCTGAAGAGCAAGAGTAATTCCTAAAAGTGGATGACAAACCAGTGTGTCATGACCTCTTGTTACATGTAACTATGAACCTTGTCATCCAATGAGCCAAGCCAGGGGTTCATCATGGGATCCAAGGGGATCAGGAGGGAGGAATAGAATAGATAAAACAGGGAGTATTTAGTGTTCAATGGAAATGTTTTTCATTTTCTGACATTGACGGACACAGGACATGGTAAATATCATCTTAATTTATAAAAGTCTATGATCCAAAATGTAAACCATACTGTAAACCATTGACAATGTTTATTAGCTATGTTTCACTATCTGTATATCAGTTATAACAATGGTACCATCCACTTACAAAAAGGTTTTAATATGGGTGAGGAAAGACCAAGGAGGTTGTGTATATGAGAGTGTCTTGTATTCAGTGTGTGACTTTGATGTGACCTAAAAGTTCTTTGAAAATTAAATGAAAAATAGTGAGAAACTGGGGACTGAGAGGGGTAAGGTGCCAAGGTACATGCTGGACACCAGATAGTTCAGTGATAAAAGGCAAAATGTCAAAAAAAGTTTTTTTTAATTTTAAAAAATTTTTTCTTATTTTTTGAATAACCCAATCCTTTAATTTAATTTATTTTTAGTGTTTTTTTGTTTTCATGTATTTTATCTCTTCCATTTAAACATCATTATTATTTCATTTTCTTATTAATTGCATTTGGCCATTGCACTGATTTCATTTTTAAAGAAGCTTTGGATCACAGAAGGGTTACAACCAGGATGGGAGAGGATCATTGGTAGGCGGTGTCAGGGATGGGGGATGCATGGGAGGAAGTTCACCTGAACATACATAAAAGGTATATAAAATTGTTCAAATGCTCATGGTGCATGGTAACAGTGGGTGGAGAACCACTCAATAAATGAGAGAACACTGAATTACTATCTTGGACAGCTTTGCCATGTTCTCCACGAGAGTAGCAACAGTCCCACAAGGGCAGTGGCAGTATCTGGCAACGGAGGATAATCCACTGATGGGTTTTTTTATTGATGACTAGACTTATGAGTCTTGGCTCTGGAAATTGAAACTTAGCCTATTGTTATGGGGTGCCTAAGGGTTGACTTCTGAGAGCCTCCTTGTTGCTCAAATGTGGCCTCTCTCTAAGCCAAACTCAGCATATGAATGCATTACCTTCCTCCCATCATGGGACATGACTCCTGGGGATGAGTCTCCCTGGCAACAAGGGATTAGTAACAAGTGCCAATTGGCAATACAACTGGTAAAATACCTCAAATGAAAGGGTGAAAAGGTAAAGACAAATGAATTCAAATGGCTAAGAGACTTCAAAATGAGTCTGGAGGTCTTCCCAAAGGTAACACTCATGCACATCTCAATAGGACCTCATAGGCTTCCAATGTGGATAAAACCCAAACAGAGGGGCTCCTGAGGGCTCTGGAGACACCCATGTCCTATATCAGGGTGGATAGCCCCAGAGTTTTGCACCTTATCAGTGGGTTCTACTTTGGAATCTTTGCTCCTGAGAGTGACAAAGTTGGACCCAAATATGTCTTCCCTGCACATGGTCCATCTGTCCCTTCTATTCATCCCTATATGTGTTGCTGGAGTTTGTAGGTGTACTTCCAGGGACCATAGTCTTTAGGCTGTCCATCTGCCAGCTGGGCTCGGAATCTCGGTGGATCTGCAACTCCTACCCTACAGCCCAATGGACTCACCCAGGACACCTGTTGGGTAGATGATGATGGACAACAGCCATCTCAGGAAATGGAGAGAGTCTGCAGCTGCAGGCAGGATAATCGCATCCATCTTATCCATGAAATATAAGACCCCTCTCACTTGGAGGTGTTTTGGACATCACCATCTCAGACTCCTCAGGATTGGGGCAAAAGCTATGGAGTAGAGTAGACTTACTGGTATTCTATTATAGATATATTGTGATTCATGCAGTTGAAGTAATTACAACATTAATGTGGAGTCAGTGGCCACCAGATGCTTTAGGGGCAGGGAGAGGGAAAAGCAGTTGTAATACAGAGGCTTTCTCAGGACTTGGGAATTATCCTGTGTGATATTGCAATGACAGAGATACGCCATTTTATATCATTATATAACATGTAGAACCGTGTGTGAGAGAGTGTGGTCTACAATGTGAGCTATGGTCCATGCTTATTGGCAAAGCCCCAGGATGTGTATATCTATTGCAGGTGATGTACCACACTTATGAAGGATATTTATGTAGGAGGTCGTGGGAGGAGTGGGAGGTGTGGCATATATATGGGAATCCCTACAATTTTTGTGTAACTTTTATGTAATCTAAGTATCTTTTAAAAAATAAAAAAATAAAATTATTATTAAAAAAATATATATTTATTTTTTCAACAAATGATACTGGAACAACTGTAAATCCAGATGCAAAAAAAATAAAATGAATGTGGATCCTATCTCTCACCAAAGCCAATAACGAATTTGAAATTGAATAGAAAACTAAATATAAGAGCTGATATTGTAAATCTCTTAGAAGAAAGAATAGGGAAATACCTTCAAGGCTTTGTAGTAGGCAGTGGATTTTTAGATTTTTCACCAAAACCATGAGCAACAACAACAACAAAAATAGATAAATGGGACTTCATCAAAATTGAAATCTTTGTGCATCAAAGGATATTGTCAAGAAACTGAAAAGTCAACCTATAGAATAGGAGAAAGTATTTAGAAAACATTTATCCCATAATGTTTAATATACAGATCATACAAAGAACATCTATAACCTAGCAACAAAAAGAAACACAACCTAATTTTAATAATGGGACAGATATTTGAATAGACATTTCTTCAAAGATGGCATTGAACTGGTGAATAAGTATATGAACAGCAGTGGGGCCTACCTCCACCTGCTCAGCATCCCTCTTTGGCCAGAGGTTCAGATACCATGGCCTGCTGGTAAAATGTGATTGGTACATGCTTCCAGGTATCCTCCATTGTGGATTTGATCCAGATAGCAAGGTGCCTTCAACTGGTGTGGACCAGTTGGCCTGCTCAAGCCAATGGCACTCAAGCAACTGTCCTCCTGCCATGGCAATGGCAGAGTTTCTGGGGACTGATCATCAATTGTGCAGAATATTCCAAGAAGACTTTAGAAGAAAGATGCAGAAGTGTCACGTGGAGGGGCCGGTGGAGGTGTGATCATTCCTATCTTTTGGATTAAAAACAGAACAATTTGTATTAGGGTTAAAAACCAGCAAATTGCTCATGCAAACAACACATTATCCAACTTCAGGAGATTTCATTGTTGAGCATTCAGGTCCCTTTCATTTCCCTTAAGGAAAACTTAAGTTATAGTTGGTCCCAATGAAAAATGGTGGTCCACTAGCTGGTCCCTGAGACTCAGTGGAGTAGCAACACCTACTCTCCTGTTCATTGGACTCATCCAGGACAACTAACAAGGAGGTGATGATGGAAAGCCATCATACCAAGGAACTGAGAGAGTCTACAAGTGCAAGCAAGAGTCCCATCCACCAGCCATATGGAATCAAATCGCCCTCTCAATTAGAGGTGGAGTGGGAATCATCATCCCACTAGAGTGAACTTACTGGTGTTCTATTATAGATTTATAGTGGCCAATATCAGTCTAACCAAGGTCTATTGTTTTTCTGTTTTATTTGTCTCTACTTTTTAATCTCCTTCCTTCTGCTCAGTTTGGGAAGAGTTTGCTATTCTCTTAGTTTTTCCAGTTTTAAAGTTAGGTCTCTGGTTTAAAATCATTCTTCTTTTTCAAGATAAGCATTTAGGGCTCTAAATTTCCCTTTCAGTACTGCATCCCATAATTTTTATTTTTATTTTTTAATTTAATGAAGTATATCACTCATACATGAACATACAAAAACAGTAAGTGTATAGTAATAGTTGTGAATTTATAAAACAAACATACATAACATTATACAGGGCCCTTATACCTCACCCTACCACCAATACCTTGCATTGCAGTGAAGCATTTTTGGTTAAAGAGCATCCTCAAAATATTACTACTAACCAAAGTATTTTCACCCAACCCATCCTATTTTTATTATTATTATTATTATTTCATTTAGGCATCAACATACAAAAACAATAAGTGCATAGTAAAAGTTGAGAACTTTAAAAGTAAACATTCATAACATCATACACGGGTCCCATACATCAACCCTACAACACCTTGTATTGTAGTGAGACATTTGTTATAAATTATGAAATAATATTGTCAAAATCTCATTACTAATTATAGTCCTTATCTTATATTTCATGTATTTTTCCCCCAAGCCACCCTATTACTATTTTTTAAATATGTTTTTATGACAGAACATGTAAACTTACAAAACAATCATGCACATGGGCAGAATTCCAAAAAAAACACCCCTCCATCCACACACCACACACCGGTGGAATATTTCTTACAGATTATGAGATAATACCATCTGATTATTACCAGGTCCACAGCATACATTTGACACACTTTTTCCATACTCCCCCATTACCAACACAGTACATCTTTGGCATAGATGCAAGAATATTACATTATTACTATTAATCACACTACATAGGTCACTGCAGTTGTATTTTTCCTGTGCTCCTCCACATTTGCACCACCCTGCAATACTGATGTTTATCTGCTATAGCTCACAAAGGACACTCTTGCATCTGTACCATCAACCACTATTCTCATCTTCCTCTGGGTTTGCTGTGCTATTCAGTCCCTAGATTATTCTATAGCTTTCTGTCAATTGAAATTTACATTCCTAGACTATCCCTTTCAGCCACATTCCCATTTATAAACCAGCTGTTACTCACTATAATGTGTTACTATCAACTCTGTATATTTCCACACTTTTAAAGTAAAGCTAATTAAAACTTCTACATACATGAAATATCAGTAGTCCATTTCAGTACTCCTCTTATCTCCATTAAGAATCCACCACCTTCCACCTTCTCTTGAAGATATTTTCCAACATTTTCTTCCAGAAGTTTTAAGGTTCTTGCTTTTATATTTAGATATTTGATTCATTTTGAGTTAATTTTCTTTGCAGGGTGTGAGATAGGGGTCCTTTTTCCTTCTTTTGCTATGGATATCCAATTTTCTCAACACCGTTTTTTGAATGGATTGTTTTGTTTGAGCTGGGTGGGTTTGACAGGCTAGTCAAAAATCACTTGACCATAGATGTGAAGGTCTGTTTTTTAACGATCAATTCAGTTGCATTGTTCTATGTGTCTGTGTTTATGTCAGTACCATGCTGTTTATATCACTATGGCTAAGTAATATGACTTAAATTCTGGAAACGAGATTCTTACATGTTTGCTTTTCCTTTTTAAGATGTTTATGGCTATTCAGGACCCCTTACCTTTCCAAATAAATTTGATAATCATGTTTTCCATTTATTTAAAAAATGCTGGTGAAATTTTAATCGAGATTGCATTGAATCCATATATCAATTTGAGTAGAACTGACATCTTAATGATACTTATTCTTTCAATCCATGAGCATGAAATATTCTTCAATCATTTAAGTCTTTTATAATTTCATTTAACAATGAATTGTAGTTTTATGACTACAAGTACTTTAAATCATTGATTATTTTTATGCCTGAATATTTGGGTTTTATGTCTCATATTTTATTTTCACCACTCTGTTGACATTTTTAGTTACTTTTATTGATATAATCTTAATTTCTAGATTCTCTTTGAGGACTCTCTTGCCTGTCTTTACTTTTCAGGCTGTAGCACACCCTTCAGTACTTCCTGCAAAGCAGTTCTCTTGGTTACAAACTCTGTCAGTTTCTGTTTATCTGTGACTATTCTAAACTCACCCTCATTTTTGACAGACTATCTTGCCGGATATAAGATTCATGGCTGGAAGTTTTTCTCTTTCAATATCTTAAATATATCATACCACTATCTTCTTGCTTCCATGGTTTTTGGTGAGAGATCAGCACTTAATTTTATTGGGTATCTCTTATACATTATGCATTGATTCTCTCATGCTGCTCTCAGAATTCTCTCTTTGTTTTTTGGCATTTGACATTCTGATTAGTATGTGCCTTGGAGTTGGTCTATTAAAATTTTTTTGGATGGGAGTATGTCATGCTTCTTGGACATGGATATCTATGTCCTTAAATAGGGTTGGGAAATTTTCTACCATTATTTCTTCAAATATTCTTTTTGCTCCTTTTCCCTTCTCTTTTCCTTCTGGGACACCCATGACACATATATTTGCACATCTCTTGCTGTCCTTTATTTCTCTGAGACCTTGCTCAATTTTTTCCAGTCTTTTCTTCACCTGTTCTTTTCTATGTTTAATTTCAGAGGTCGTTTCTTCAAGCTCACCATTCCTTTCTTCTGCCTTTTCAAATATGCTATTATATGATTCCACGGTATATTTTATTTCATTTATTGCAGGTTTCATTCCCATAAGATCAGCTATTTTTCTGTGTATACTTTCAAATTCTTCTTTGTGCTCTTCCAATGTCTTCTTAATATCCTTAATTTCTTTAGCCATCTCATTTAATTTATTAAGGAGATTTATTTGAATATCTATGATTAGTTGTCTCAACTCCTTTATGTCATCTGGGGACTTATCTTGTTCCTTTAAGTGGCCCATACCTTCCTGTTTCTTGGTGTGGGTTGTAATTTTTTGTTGGTATCTTGGCCTCTGGCTTACAAGACTATTTATTCTGCTTGCAGTTTTTCTCTTTAGTTTAGGGCTTCCTGCCCTTCTCCCTTGTTGGTTGTGTAGTAGGAGCCAAGGATGTAGTTGGTGCTTTAAGCTGTGGAAGCTCAAGCTACCCTAATTGTCCCAAGAACCAATGAAGTTTCTCCCAACTTTCTCCTTTGTCAGGGATAGGGACAGAGCCACATCTGTGTGGAATAATCCAACTCATTCAGAGTTAAACTGCAATTGCCCAGAAAGACTGATGAAGCTTCATGCCCCTTTCTCCCCTGCCTGGGGCAGGGATGGAGCTGCAGGTGTGAGCAGCAATCCATGCATTGTAGGTCCAAGATGACCATAGTTGTTCAGTAGACTTCTGATTATTCAGTATGTGCCAGCTAAATGTACCTGCAGGTAACTGGAGAGACCGGTGCAGGGCTTGTCAGCTTCATCCCTGCTATTCTTCCAGTATCTGCATTTGGACTGGAAATTTTATTCCTTTTAAATTTTATGCAAAATACCTGCTAGAGATTAGGGCTGCAAGCCAATCTGGGTGAAAGAAACTGGTCTCTACTGTCACTGCGATTTTCAGTCAGCCTGGCTTCTCCTTATGCTGGTGGTAGAGTCCAAATGGCAGCTACTGGTCTCCTTCTGACTTGGACAGGCTCAAACTTTAGCTGTACTTAGGGTTATACTTTAGATAGCAAAATTTACTAATCAGTAGCTGAAATCAGTGGCCAACCATCTCTTCCTCCTGTTTTTGGGAAGTGGAGCTTCCAATTCTTGCCACAGTATAGCTCCTGGGAAGGCTTGTGCTACCAAATTAGGATGATCACTGGCCTCTGCAGTGTGGCTGGTAATTTTCCAGACAGGCTGGCACAGCTTTCCCCAGCTTCCTCCCTGCCCAAGGTGGGCCTGGGGATTAGGCTAGAGTGGCACTCTGATCTATATGGAAAAAAAGCCATTCCCTACCAGTGCTGATTTTCAGTCAGCCCCACTTCCCCTCAAGTCAGTTGTGGAGATAAGATGGTGGCCACCAGCATCTTTCTGACTTGGACATGTTAAACTTTAGCTGTTCTTAGGATTATACTCTGGCCCACTGAACTTAATAATCAGTAGCTGAAGTGGGTGCCCAACCATCTCTTCCTTCCCCATTTTGGAAGTGGAGCTTTCAATTCCAGCCACGGAACAGCTCCGGAGGCAGCTTGCACCTCCAGTGGAGGGTGGACACCGGCCTCTTTGGCATGGAGTGCTCTACTTACGAATCTTTTTTGCAGATGGGCAGTCTCCTCCTTCCTTTCTTTAAAGGATGTTGCAGGATGCACTTCTGGTCTCCTGGAGCCTCCAAACAAGTGCTCTAGATAGCCGTGGGTGATCACCAACTGCCCTGTAGCAGGAGCTGATTCTCAGAGATCTTTACTCTGCGGCCATCTTGCTGGTTGTGCATCCCTTAAATTTTGGCATGTTGTATATTCATTTTCACTCACATGAAAACATTTCCTAATTTTATGTGCAATTTCCTCTTTAACCCATTGCTTTTTTTTTTTAATCATATGTAGCTTAATTTCCACATGTTTGTGAATTTTCTATTTTTCCCTCTGTTATTCATTTCTAGATTCATACCATTATGGTTTGGAGAACATATATTGATTTCAATGTTTTTGTTTTACTGTGACTTATTTTGTGACCCAATATATGTTCTATCTTGGAGAATGATTCATGTGCACTCAAGAAGAATGTGTACTCTGTTTCCTTAGTGCAGAAAGTTCTATATGTCTGTTAGGTCTAGTTGGTTTAATGTATCTTTCAAGTCCTATACTTACTTATTGATCTTCTGCCTAGATTTTCTATCCTTGATTAAGAATTGTGTGTTAAAGTCTCCTGCCATTAATATACAACCATCACTTTCTTCCTTCAATTCTGTCAGCATTTTTTCATATATTTTGAGGATCTGCAGTTAGGTGAATATATATTCATAATTGAAACATCTTCCTGTAAAAATATCAGTATGTAATGATCATCTGTGTCGTTGGTAACTATTTTGGATTTAAACTCTATTTTATCCAATATTAGAAGAGGTATCCCAGCTCTCTTTGGTTACTATTTGCATGGTAAAAATTTTCTAGTCATTCACCCTCAAACTTTTGTCTTTGAATTTAAGATGAGTCTTTTTCATACAGCATGTAAATGGGTGTATTAGTAAGCCAAAGTGGTGCTGATGCAAAATACCAAAAGTCTGTTAGCGTTTTTCTTTTCCAAAATCACTTTTTAAAATTTTAATAA
>JAQZBX010076459.1:0-14423 GCA_029593785.1 Cabassous unicinctus | reverse complement strand
TCAGTTGGGCCAATGATTTTTTTTTTTTTTTCCAGGACTCACTGCCTGGGGTATCCCACTAGGTGTATCTCACGTATGATGTAGTGGTGCTTGAAAACACTCATCTTTTTAGCTGGATTTTATTATTCTAATGTAAGGTTTTTGATACTAATCATGTGGCATTTTTCGGGATGATCACTTGATAATGCTTGGAGCAGAGTACTGAGGGGCCTCTTGAAGTCTGCGTTTTCTTTTTGAGGGGGTGTTCTCATGTAGTCCCTGTTCCTGTAGAACATTGCTCTAAATTCATCACCATGAGATGTAGGGCTAGAGCCAATGTGGACATTTTTTGTAACCTCCGTAGGGTGTGAGATATCAGGTTATTCTAACAATTTTCCAAAGGAGCACCCAGTTTTTAATTTATTTGCTTTTAGAGAATCCAGAAATAGATAGTGGGGTAAGGTGGTGGTAAGGACCATAGGCTCCGAGAGGAAGGAAAGAGACGAGTCAAATGCCCCTGAAAGGGGAGCAGGTTGGTATGTTCTCTCTGTTGAAACGGTGGGAGAACATAGTAGTTGGTATCTTCTACTGTGCTTCAGAAAGCTGGTAGGATTTTCCTGGATTAGAGACAATGCAACCACAGAATAGATCCTCCGGAAGAGGTGGAGAGGTGAATTTGGGTGCATCTCGGTGGGTGGGCTGGTAAGCCCAGTAACAAAATACTTGACTAAAGGGAGGAAAATCTGTAATGGGCCTAGAGCTATAAAACAAAATATACAGGAGCCGAATGAAGGTCAGTCGTGGAAGAACCCAGCTGAAGAAGGAAGCACAGGAAAACTAGAAATAGTCAAGCACACAATCTGTCATTCCAGGATGGACTACCAAACTCTTGGACACCTTACAAGTTCAGAATGTTTAAGTTGAAGACCTAGAGAATGTGCTCAGCTGAAGAGGGGGTCCGGGGAGGCTCCACTTTTTCCTATCCTATGCTATTATCCTTGCTTAGGTTGTCAGCACTGTAGCCAATTTCAGAGGCTGCTCTAGAGTCCATTGCCAAGGTCAGTAGAGCTCTGTACCAACTCCAGCAGCCTCTGACCGGCAGAATGCAGCCTCTGCTCCTGTAGACCTATCCTGACTCGAGTACGTGACTACTGCTGGGAAGACTCATTTAAAAGCATTTTGGTCTATATTCTGGTTGTTTTCCATTTATTATATATTTTTATTCCACCACTTGTTCATCTTTGTCTCACTGGATAGTTGCAAATGTGGAGGTTGAGTTCAGCCTGGGCGGTCGTGACTCCCACCACTGGCAGAGCCGCCACTGCACAGGGTCCTTCCGTTCCTACAGCTCCACTGGGGTGTTCCTCAGTCCTCTTGATAGCAAATACTCCAAGCCAGTGGCTAAATTAGTGCTGCTCAGAGGCTAACTCAAGTCCTTGATGTGTTTCATTTACAATTATGTGGATTATTTATTTTAGGAGCTTTTCTTTGAAAGGGCCAGGTAGCCCTACAGATAAATGAGCTGCTGGGCTGTGTAGAAAATATTGTCCAAATGTTGCCAAATATTGACTTCACAAAGGGGATATCAAGCTGCTGTTTATAAATATGAATGTCTTAAAAGCATTCTTGCTTGCTCTCTCTGTTCTAGATGGTGTCTTAGCAAGTCCTGAGTTTTTCCAATGAGCCCAATTTTAATATATGGTATTTTTGTATGCCAGACTGGTGTCTTGTTCTTTGTATATGTGGTAATGTTGATTTTATGACTACTGTTAAAACACATTTGCTATGATTAAAATTCATAAAATGATTTCAACTAGACTCACGTGTTGAGACTTTTTCCCCCCACCCTGACAAAACAGTTGGCTGAGATTTTCATCATGAGTTACACCAAGAATTTCAATAGATTTGGGTAATAAACAATGAGCTCCTGAGCCAAGGATTTTAAGCAGAGGTGACTTTCAAGTGGCTCCTCCAAGAAGCTGAAAAGTGCATTTCTAACAAGTAAGTGCAATCGTGATTCTGTAACCTGGGTTTTCGTGGTCTCTGATGGCCCTACCTTTACCCTCCACAGCGTAGAAAAGCTGCTGCAGGCCCCAGGCGGAGCACCCCGTTGTGCCCTGTGTCCTGAGAGGCAGGAGACCTACTCTCCTCACTCTGCGTCAGCAAGGGTGTCCTTCAATAAGCACCTTCATCAATAGGACTGGGCATTTGGGAAAGCTTTTTTTTTTTTTTTTTTAATAAAAATCACTTTGTCTTTCAATAACTCTTGATCAACATCTACCAATTTCAATGCAGTTTGGTGGGTGGCCTAATCCTAGTTAAGGGGTCCTGCAGTGATCTGATACACATATATATGCAGGCATGCTGCAATTAACAAGCTCTGGCTCTCTCTGGGAAATTAGTTTTAAAAGTGGGAGATTACTGTGGTTCAAGACCCATTTCTTGTACCAGAGAAAGCAAGCTCTACATTAGGGAATCCAGATTTTTGAAAGTGAAAACTTTTAGCTTATTTTTCAATTTCTGGCGTGAATTTCCCTTGAAAAGTAGTGTGTGTGGGTGGAGAGGTGGCTAGGGAGCCCCTTACTGTAAGCTGCTTGCTGCTGCTTGCGCTTTTCTATCAGCTAGAGATGGAGTCCGTGGAAGGCCTAGGGGTCCCAGCTCCTCCAGGCTAGCATGGGTCTGTATAGACTGGAGGGTGGGGCCGAGAAGGGGGGTTACAGGGAGCCGGCAAGCGCATCTTGCCCAGGGACGTCCACAGTGACTACGCCTGCAGATGACACTCTTCCTGGGTGCTGCAGGTTTTCCACCTCTGGGAAAGAGCTGGAAGGAGAGGCCCAGGCTTTGTCAGCTCCAGGATCTTTGCCATTCCGGCTCCTCCCTGCAAAAGGGGATGAGTGTGAGTTGCTGAAGGTCTGGGGACAGTGCAGAAGTTTGCTAGAAGAGTGAGTGCCACCCTCCACTCAACCCTTCCATGCACACACCCCTTCAAGTATGCAGCCTAATCTGAAATGAAAGCCTGTTTATCTGCCAATGCATTGCTTTTCTTAATACTTTTGTTTCCAGTGCTAATTCTTGGAAGAGAAACCCATCTTCAGTGTACACAATGTAGCACTAGGCTGATGGAGGGCCGTAACTGATCCTAGAATTCGGCTGAGTCTCTGCCTTTCTTTTTATAGGTTTGAGAACTTGCACAATTCTATTTGACCCAGAAAAGGATACAGCTGTAACTGGCTTGAGGCGCTCTCATTCCCCAAACCTACTGCTCCCTGTATTGTTTGTTCACACTATAGTTCTTGATTAATGATTATTTTTTGAGCAAGAATGAGTGAATGTATAGATGTGTGTGCATGCATGCATGTGTATATATGTGTATGTAAATGTGCTCATGTAATATATATGTTGTGTGTATATATACTAATATATAAGACATGGACACAGCAGATTTTTTTATGTTAAAAGGGTGAAGATCTTTAGAGAAAGATCAGAGTAGAGAAAAATCCTCTGATTTACCTACAAAGAAAGAATTATTTAGGTGGAATCATGAGGAAAATTAGGGAGAAGGAAGCTCCTCTTCAATCGTTCCTTCCTTCCGAGCTCCACTAATCACGGGGTACCAGGGGCTGCTGAGAGGAATAAGATGGAAATGGCCCCTGTCCTCGTGGACCTCATAGTCTCAGAAGAAAGACAGGTGTTAATAAACCATTTTAAATCCACTTCAGAAGTGTCAGGTGTTTGAATACAAATAGCGTGGAAGAGGGTGGGCTTACCTGGTAGATTCAAGGTAGGGGATATGGTCAGAAAAGACTTTCTGGAGGATGTGGCTTCTAGGGTAAGATCTGAAGGATGAGTTGGGGTTTGTGAGTACCATTTGTGGAAACATTCCAGATGGGGTAATAGGAGAGAAAAGAGGCATAGCGCCTTTCATTGAGGTGGAGGGTTGGCTTTTCTTATTAGGCTCCAGGCCATTCGGCCATTCGAACCTTGCCTTGTGCCACGTCATGTTACAATTGATATTTCAGTATTACTCCCCAGTCCCAAAGAATATCCTCAAAGGAGCATTTTACAAAAGCGTACCTATGGGGTCTATTTCACAGGTAGATACTTTCATAAGATATCACTGTGGACATTTTGCTTCATTGTCCTGGCATAGCATGTAGGTGTTTTCTTCTGCCTGTGCAAGTGTGGAGGAAAAGAACATAAGGAACTTTGTTCCAATACTTGTGCTATTAGTTTCTGAGTCAAACATATTCAGAGTCCAGTACTGCCGACATAGACTACAGATAAACTTTTGTCTAAGGTTTAGTCTTGTGAAAAGCATTTCCCAAGTTATATTTTGAAATATTAGTAGGTATTATATGAAAAAATATTTTGTGGTTAAATACATTGGGAAAACATTCAGCTAAACTGTTTTTTTTTAGTTACAAAACTTTTCAGAGCGTTTAATACATACACTAAAGGGCCTTGCAAATCTCTACAAGGGGAATGTAATATGTATCACTTTCTCCCAACTTATTTGAGTAAAGACACCATCATTTTGAAGAATACCTGTTAACATGTGGTAGAACACAACTTAGGGAATATTGGTCTTGAATAATGATTCTCAAACAACTGACTGAAACTGCCTTATGGCATTCATCCTGTGTTGAAGTGATAATCAAAAACTGCAAAAACAAACAACACAAAAACAAAACAACTGCAAAAAAAACCTCATTTATTAAGTACTTACTAGTTATGTAATGGATTAAGCCATTAGCTCATGTTTGCTTTCTAATTTAAAAAGTCATGCAAACTTAACATTGTATTACACGTAAAGTAACTAAATAATTAGATTTACCTTGATGGTATATTGTACGCAGGTGCATAAAAGTTCACGCAGCTGACACATGAACAATGACATGTTCTCACACAAGCACGTTATGGGGAAAATGTGTATACATCTACTTTAGAGAGAAGGATATGGATGATTCATACTTGAATGCAGTGCATACATGTCAAAGTCTGGTTTTGGAAAATTATAGTCTAAAATTCATAAATATTCATTACTACGTACTGTGTGATTAAAAACAACCCACAACAAACTAAACTGATAATGATGAGCAAAACTAACAATAATCTGCTATTAAGAAACAAGAAGAGCAGCAATTAAAAAACATCATCTATTCAAGGCATTACTGATGATGAATAACAGTGTCCTTCCCCCCAGCTGCAGGAATTTTGACTATCTGCATATGCACATATGCAGTAGGAGACTTGCAATGTCAGTAAAATACTGAACTGGAGTCATCGGAAAACTATCAAAAGCACTGATTTTAGTTTAAAGACCAAATTTAGCAAATACAACTCATGTAGGCAGTTATTAATGAGTTGATCTCATTTAGGCGTTCAAGAAAAAGTTTTGGGATTGGCAGACAACCCATTTGAAGACACTGTTGACCCCCCAGGGAGCAGAGAGCCATACTTTGAGAACCATGGTTTGCCTGGAGGGTTGAGCAAACAAACAAAAGGAACTTGTGAACATATGCAAAACAAATAAACAAAAAAATAAAACATTTTTCCATTTCATAGAGCCTCATTTTAATAGAAATGTAAATTTCATGGCTTAAAATCAGTAGCTGTAATATTTACTTTCAAATATAAGTCAATATCTAGGTGATAAAAGAACTATGTAAAAATTTCCATCAGTTTTTATATACTTTAAACACATGAGCTTCCACTGCACAATGTTTACAATTCCTATTAAATTACTCCCTGCCCCCCAGTTAGGACAGTCACACCATGACAAATATCACACTCTGGTTGGTTTAAACAACAGAAATTTATTGTCTCACAGTTTTATAGGCTAGAACTGCAAAATCAAGGACTCGACAGACCGTGCTTTCTCCGAGAATCTACGGCCATCTGGGCCACGGCTTGCTGCAACCGCTGGGGCTGCCTGGCTGGCGTCCCTGCCTCTGGGACATGGCAATCTCTCTCCCCTGTGTCAGCTCCACTGGCTTCTGCTGACCTTCTACTCCATGTCCAATTTCCTTTGCTTATAAGAACTCCAGTCATAAGGATTAAGGACCATCCTAATTCAGTTTGGCCTCAGCTAAACAGAATCTTTTTTTTTATTTTTTATTTTTATTGTGGGTAAAAATCAAATTTTTCACAATACATACCAATATTTGTAAAATGATATATAAATACATATGCATATATGTGCATTTGTTTACATAAATGTTATTTGTTATATATATATATATATATATTTTAAAGGTGCTTAGATTACCTAAATATTACTCAGAAATTACAGGGATTCCCTATTCTCAAGTGAGTCTACCCCTTAACTAATAGTAACATCCTCGAAGGTCCTGCTTACATGGGGAGGACATGACTCAACCCCCAGCACACCGCCTTCCTAGTTTTATGTCAGTCAACCAAGAATGGTCCAGATCCTATTTCACACTATTTTCCCTCATCCCTCAACCTTTGGAAAGCTAAAATCCAGTTCAGTGTAAAATGTTGGTGCTTCCCTTACTTTCAGCTCTGCTCCTCCAGCCTTTTCCAAAGAGGGTATCCGATGGGTTTCATTTTTATGGAGACCTCTATTAGCCTCAGAATGACTTCAGTTTATATCATTCTGGAAAATCGTGTTTTGCTTAAAAAAAACAAAAACAAACATAGACTGGCTCTGCAAATTTTGAGAAGAAACCCAATTAGTGAACGTGAGCTTCAAAGGGCAAGTTTTCCTGTAAGAGAGTTCGAACCAGTTACAGAAGAGATCACATCTCTCCTCCCTGCGGTCCATCCCTGATAAAACTGGGATCTGTCTGTGCTTTGCACTCACCACTGCCTTCCCCAGCACTTAGTAGAGTAATTGACGCTCAGTAAACATTTGCTGAGTGAATGAGCCTATGAGTCATCTTGTCTGCTGAGATAATTTAGTAGCAGGAGGCTTCGGATGCGCTGGCAGTTTTGGAATACACAGGGTGGTTGGAACACTCTGCAGATCTCAGCACTTTCTGCGCTTAGGTTCTTGCGACTGCTGTGGGGAATAGTTCACTTTCTCCTTCCTGCCCATCAAACCCATTTTAATGAGCTGTTCCTGTTCAGCTGTCTCCTGTAGTAACACCATTTCCTTTGCCTCGAGATGCTCATGCTCAGAGCTGACTGGACTGGCAACTTTGCTTGTTAATCAGACTTAATTGATGTCATCTACACCGACCCTCTCACGTTTGACCCCCTAGAGGTGCGGTGCATTTTCCCCACAGTCCGTTAACTTGAATGCCTTAGCACACTCTGTTCTGTTGTATAAATGAGGGGTCGAGGGCGAGCATTTAGGGAGGCACTCCCTCTCTGAGAGGCCTCACCCCAGTGCCGGCTTGCGGGGGGAGGGGTGTTTGTGTGTGTGTGAGTGTGAGTGTATGTGTGTGTTAGCCGTGACTGTGACTGGACTAAGGTAAGATCCAGATACACATCGCTGGTTTCCCCACAGTTGCCAAGTGGCCTTCCGTACATACGGGGTGCTCGGAAAATGCTGCATGCCCCAGTATCAGATAACCCAGACTACAAGGGGACCCCTTGTCTTCCCAGTGAGGAGCTCTAAAAAGAAAAATGCAATTTAGGCCAACTTGAATACACAAACTTTTATAGTGGCAGATGTCAAATGTCTACTTTAAATATGATTTACCTTAATTGCACAACACATTTTAAGTCATATGTTATTTTTCTCTATTTGAGCCCTCTGAAAAAGAGTAAAACAATTCTATCCAGCAATGTGGATAAGCATCTAAAACTTGCAATTTCCTCATATTAAAATGGGGATAGCAATAGTACCTGATTTGTAGAGGGTTGTGAAGATTAGAGGAGTTAATGCATAAAAGTGCACTTAGTAGGGTGCCTGCTATACTGTGAGATCTCAACAAAGAATCACTGTGTGTGTGTGTGTGTGTGTGTGTTGTGTTTCCAGCCTATGTGTCTAACCGAAGTAGAATTTTGTTGTTCAAAATCTATGAATTAAGGCTACTTCCTCCTTGCTGAGGAATAATTTTTTGAGGGGAAAAACCTTACCTTCTCTTTGGACATATACAGTATTTGTCAAGTAAACTGTCACTGACTCCAGTTTTGAAAAGATCTGTACTCAGATCTCAAAGGAGGATTCTAGAGGTATAAGATTAATTGAGGCTTTGGGAAAAGGCAACTGGGAGGCAAAGCCTCAAAAATAACAATGACCAACTTTCTGTGCAAATATAACTTCCTTTGTTTCTTGAAATTTGTATGCCTTTTGAGTGAGGTTTTTTCCCTTCTCTTGCTTTTCCTCAAACAAAAATGTGGTCCTTATTTCATTACAGTCTTGTCACCACTCTGCTCTTTAAGACAGAGTGACTTTAGATATGTCTAATTCATCTGGATTTATATGAGAAGCTCAGGAACTAATTTATTTATTCCATTTATTTTTACAACATGCCTATTACCCAGGGATTCTGGGCACTGATAAATCTACTTTGGAATGGCAAACAAGCACTGATGATAGATGGATAGTAAGCAAACAGCCTGAAACATTAGTCAAAAGGACTCTTCCCTTCTAGAAATGCTTGGTTAAGCAGATTGCCATAGCAGTTTTCTTCTATCTTGACATTTAAGGTTCACATCGCTTGCCTTTTATCTGACATACACAACAAAAAGAGAAGTGTTCATAGGTCACTGGGTAGGGGTAGAACTGTCAGAGAAGAGCTGCATGCAGGGCAGTGAGAGGGGAACCCGGAGGTGAGGGGTACCCCACCGTCCACCATCCATTCTGCAAAGGTCTGAGCTATTTCCCCTGGAGGTCTCTTTATTTTGTGATTCACATAGGGGAAGGGTCTGAGGCTAATGATTTTGTGTGTCTGTAAAATCATTCTAATAGTTTCAACATGGATTTAAGGAGAAAAAACAAAAGATGCTAGTCCCCATTCAGGGAAGATCAAGCAGAAATAAAACAGAGATGAACCAAAGCACAAGATCATATGAAGATTCCCACTCAGAAGAAAAGCACTAACATCAAAACTGTCAAAAGAAGAACTAGAATTCCATCACTCCTCCTCTCTTAATTTTCTCCTCAACTGAGGAGACAGCATTTGGATACAAAGCTCATCCCTGTCACTTGCTGTGAGACTTTGGGCAAGTTGTCTAATCTCTCTGGACCTCAGATTTCTTATCTGAAAAGTAAAGAAGTTGGTCTGCTCTAGAGTTTTTCAAAGAATGTCCCCTGGGAGCCCTGGGGGCCACCAGAGGAGAATAAGGAGGAGGCACAGGCCACAGCAACCAATCCAGCATATATTTTGTCTGAATAAAAGGAGTGCTACAGGAAAAACAAAACAAAACAAAACAAAAAACCTTGAAAATCATTCTCCTTGGTGATTTCTTAGATGCTTTTGAGTTCTACCTACTCTTTCTCCAACCAGTCATTTTCACTAATTTGGTTGACTCTAATTTGGGTCTAAACTTGAGGTTTTGACAGTGGGTACAAGAAGCAAATTGCCAACATAGTTTTCTATTAAGGCTGTTCCCATGGCCAGGTGATTTTGTGATCGGGCCTGGTGGTCTTCTATTACCTTTCCAGTCAAACCTCTATGGGATAAAGTGGCTGATTTTTAAAAGGCAGCATCAAAACAATGTGGCTTTAAATGGGTCTGTCAGCCCAAAGTCCTCTCTAAATGGAAAATATTATTACAGCAGGACTAATCTCTTTTTACAGCAATAAAATGCAGACCCAGCCGTCTAAATATATTGGCAAAAGCAGCCAGATTGAACTCTGAACGGAAAATGTTTTTTGACAAGCTGATCTGGGAGCAACAAATAAATGATATACTTAGCAAGAGGTGGATGATATGACCTTGCCTTTTTGAAGGCACTCCTGTTTAGGGCGCAAGATAATGGAGACACCAAAAGAAATTAGTGTATATTAATGCATTGAACAACAACTCACCTCCCAGTTCCCACAGATGGCAGAGAAACTGAAAAGCAAATTAAGCCTAAACATGCCACCAAATGCTTTCTGGTTTTCTTTAGTGATCGAGACAGATCTTCATGGCCCATTTAGCCTTTCCATCCAACTCAGAGACTTTACCCAGGCAAATGCATCCTGTCAGGCAACCCATAAATCCTCATTATAAACAGCAGCAGAACTGTGTGTATGTATAAGTGGATTCACTGCCTATTTAAAAAACACACCAGAAACAGGCCTGTATTCCTTCCCATTTGCCAGGCCATTTGTGTCCAGATCAATGACTCTGAAAATGATACAGTCTGCTGAAAGTTTCAGCTTCTGTTGAAATTTTTCATTCCCATGATGATAGTCCATTGCCAAGCAGATTTCTACATCCTAAGGATGCATAAAAAGGGAAATTGTTTTGAGTTGCTGATACCATGCGGTAGGAATGGAGTAAGAAGAGTTGGGTCTAAATTCAGGATCTGCTGCTCATTGTCTATATAACCTTTGGGAAATGAGTGTACCTCTCCAAACCTTAGTTTCTTCATCTGTAAAATGGGGATGATAAAACCTTACCTGACTACCTCACAGAGTTACTATGGGAATCAAACAAGATTATGCTTGTGAAAATACTTCAAAAAGCTTAAAAGTATAACACATATGAATGAAATGCTTCTGTTAACAGTGACTGCTCATTAAATATTGGTTAAATGAACATCTCTAAGGACCATGGAGAGTAATAAATGAAACACCCCATTTATGTTTTCTTCTCTATCCTTTTGGCCACTGCCCTGGTTTAGTTGCTCATCGGGAGATTCTAATAGCCTCTTCAACAGTACCCCCGCCTTCTGCTTCATCTCTACCACCCACTTCTCCTCCTCTTCCCTAATGCTTGTATGTTCTTTGAGAAAAAAAAAACCCACAGATCTCTGAGCATGCCGCTCTCCTGAACAAAACCCTTTACTGGCTCCTGCTCATCAAAAAGACCAGGTCCAGTTACCTTAGCAAAACGTAAAGGCTTCCTCATGACCCACCACCAGCCCACCTCTCCAACAGATTTTTGAGCTCCGGCAGTGCTGGACAATTTTTAAAGTTTCTCGAATGCATGTGTCCATACACTGGCTCTCCCTTCCTATCAGTCTGATCCAACTGAAAAACTCCTACTCACCTTTCAAAACCCAGCACAGATGGTATATACTCCAGGAAGCTTTTCTGACCCTACCAGAGAGAGTGATGGGTCCCCTGTCTCTGGGCCCCTGGTATCTTGTACATGTCTAGTCTTGTGCTCATGGCTCTCATATTTGCTGGCAAGCCTCTTCCCCCTCATTCTCATTGCGGAGGGCCTGCCTGCAGAGAGGGGCAGGTTCTCACTTAGGTATTTTCTCCCAACACCTGGTAGTACTGTGCTTGACTATTGAAAAAAGTCAGTGCTCTCAGGACTACTAAAAGGCATGTCAGCATTTCTACACCTACATGAAATGGCCCCAGATTGTTCTGTCTGGATTGCTTCCTTTTTTTCTTTCCTCTTTTTCCCCCTCCCTTCTCTTCTTTGCTTCCAAATATTTCCCTGCCAAGATTGTCATTGTGATCCTGTTGTATAGTGTGTCTTCTGCTTCCAGCCTTCAGAGTGAAGGCTGAGGATAGAATCCTTGTATATCTTGCAGGAAAAGTGATGGGCTTGGTGGAAGCTCTTTTTCTTTCTTTCTTTTTTTGTATTTATTTATTTTTTAAAAGATGCTTAGACTTTATAAATGTTACACAAAAAATATAGGGATTCCCATATGCCCCACTCCCCACACCTCCCATGCCCTCCCACATAAACAACATCCTTCATTAGTGTGGCACATTCATTGCAATTGATAATGCATCCTCGGGCACTGACACTGAGCATGAACCATAATTCACATTGTAGTCTACACTCTCTCCCACACAATTCTGCAGGTTATGTGAAGATATAAAATGGCCTATATCTGTCATCGCAGTGTCATTCAGGAAGATTCCCATGTCCTGAAAAAGCCCCCATATTACACCTGTTTTTTCCTCTCCCTGCCCCCAGAGCCTCCAGTGATGATTGGCTCCACATCAATGTTGAAATTATTTCCATTGCTAGAATCACAATAAAAATCTATAGTAGAATACCAGTAAGTCCACTCTAGTCCATAGTTCATTCCCCAATCCTGAGGATTCTGGGGTGGTGATGTCCACTCCACCTCTAATTGAGAGGAGGCTTTGATCCCATACAGCCGATGGATGAGACTCTCTTGCTTGCAGTTATAGACGCTATTGTTTCCTTGGTATGGTGGTTGTCAATCCTCACCTCCTTGTTAGTTGTCCTTGATGAGTCCAATCAACTGGAGAGTAGGTGTTGCAACTCTGCTGAGGCTCAGGGCCCAGCTGGCACATGGACAGCCTAAAGATTCCAGTCTCTTGGATGTACACCTACAAACTCCAGCACCAAGTATAGGTTTAAATAGAAGGGACAGCTGAGCCATGTGTAGGGTAGCCATAACTGAGTCCAACTCTGTCACTCTCAGGAGCACAAACTCCAAAGTAGGGCCCACTGGCTATGCACCAAACTCCAGAGCTATCTGCCATGACCATAGGACCTGGGTGTCTCCAGAGCCCTCAGGAGCCCCACTGTTTGGGGTAGTATCCACTTTGGCAGTCTATGAGATCCTGTTGAGATGTGCATAAGTGTTACCTCTGGGATGACCTCCCGACTCACTTTGAAGTCTCTTAGCCATATAAACTCATTTGTCTTTAACTTTTCCCCCTTTTTTTCGATGTCTATTTCCAGTTGCATTGCTAGTTGGTGCTTGGTAGTAATCCCTAGGTGCCAGGGAGGCTCATCCCCAGGAGTCATGTCCGATGCTGGGGGGAAGGTAATGCATTTATATGCTGAGTTTGGCTTAGAGAGAGGCCACATTTGAGCAAAAATAAGGCTCTTAGGAGGTAACTCTTAGGCATTCCCCAACACTAGGCTAAGTTTCAATTCCAAGAGCAAAGGCTTACAAGCATAGTCGTCAATATCAAGAGCCCATCATTGCCCCTGCACTTGGGAGACTGTTACTGCTCCATTAGAGAACATGGCAGAGCTCTCTAGGATGGGAATTCAATATTCTCTCAGTTATTGTGTGAATCTCCATCCACTGTGACAATGCCCCGTGAAAATTTGAACGTGTTTATCTACCTTATATTTATGCCCAGGTGAACTTCCTCCCATGTATCCCCCATCACTGACACCCCACACCAATGATCATCCCCTGCCCCAGTTGTAACCCTTCTGTGATCCAAAGGTTCTTCAAAAATGAAGCCAATAAAATAGCCAAATGCAATTAATAGGAAAATGAAATAATAATGATAGGTTTAAATGTAAGAAATAAAATACATAACTTAAAAAAAAAAACTAAAAATAAAATAAAAGATTGGGATATTAAAAATAATGAAAAATATTTTTAAAAATTCTTTGACACTTTGCCTTTCATCACTGTAATTTCTGTTGTTCTGTATGTAGAGTGACATTTTCTTCCATTTATTCTCCAGTGTCTTGAAGCTGTTTTTCTTATTCCTAATAGTCCTTTAGTGGTTGTAGGGTCCCTGGTTATGGTTCAAGAAAAGGAAATTCCAAAATTTTTCTGAATAAGTGAGTGCTACTGTGTCCATGTTGGATAGTAGCATGAGTAAGAATTAATATTGCCCTGGTTTTTCAGATGAGGCACAGAAAGGTTAAATAACTTTCCTAGGACATACAGTTAGTCAATGGTGTAGTGAGGGCTCAAATCCAGGCAGCCCGAAAACCTTAGACATGGATAAACCATTAAGAGAATTAAAGCTTTGAATGGTGTATAATTAGGTGGTTTCAATGCTTAAAGTAGTCTTCCTCTTTGTATATATTTACCACTAAAATAGGAAAAGGGGTGAAGGAAAGATGAGGAAAAGGAACAAAATAAAAAAGTAAATGGGGCCCTTTTCACGAAGATGGCACCGAAAGCAAAGAAGGAAGTGCCTGCCCCTCCCAAAACTGAAGCCAAAGCAAAAGCTTTGAAAGCCAAGAAGGCAGTACTGAAAGGCATCCACAGCCACAAAAAAAAGATCCTCACGTCACCCACCTTCCAGTGGCGTCTCAGGAAACAGCCCAAATATCCTCAGAAAAGCGCCCCCAGGAGAAACAAGCTTGACCACTATGCCATCATCAAGTTCCGCCTGACCACTGAGTCAGCCATGGAGAAGACTGAAGACGACAACATTGTGGACGTCAAGACCAGCAAGGACCACATCAAACAAGCTGTGAAGAAGCTCCATGACATTGACATGGCCAAGGTCAGCACCCTTATCAGGCCTGATGGGGAGAAGATGGCAAACGTTCAACTAGCTCCTGACTATGATGCTTTGGATGTTGCCAACAAAACTGGAATCATCTAAACTGAGTCTAGCTGGCTAATTCTAAATATAAGTTTTTTTGACCATAAAAAACAAAAAAAAGTAAATGGGGAGG
>JAQZBX010076458.1:0-14410 GCA_029593785.1 Cabassous unicinctus | reverse complement strand
AGAAGTGGAGCTGAGCCAGCCTGGAAGTTGCGTCTTTACTCAGTTAAATCGAGAGTGGGCTGCTATTTACTTTCAGAATGAAGTCCTTCTCCTTGTTTGGGCAATTTTTTCTTGAAGTCATCCCTCCCACCAGGAATGGTTGTTCTTTAACTAGCCTTAGTGATAGAGGAAAAGGCATATCAGAACACCTGGGCTGTAGGTGCCATTTCTGGTGCCTATTACTAAGCTAGGATAATTTTTTCTTACCCATTAAGGGCTATGAAAGCATAAAGCAACTTTGGAGAGAGAAAGATCATTCCACCTACTTGTTTCTAAAATTTAAGGATGAGAAAGGAAATATGAATCATAACCGGTTCTAGTTCACATTTCATATATGCTTGACAGAGGGAAAGGGGAAAAGGCAATAAGGAGAGAGAACGGACCAGAACAGAGAAAAAGGTGAAGGTAAGAGCCAGAGAAAGAAGTACATATATACATCGATGAAGGTAGATCAAAAATAGCCCAGCCACTGTATTGTACACTTAAAAATGGTTAAAATAGAAAAAAAAAATTTATGTGTATTGTATTACACACAAAGACACACACACAAATAGAGTCTAGAGAAAATGTAGAAGAAAAGCATAAACCAGAAGCGAAAGAGATGCAATTGTGCTGAGCACACAGAGGCTTTTGTGGAGCAATGTCACAGGATCTAGTATTTTTGGAAGTTGCTGCTAAGGGTTTTGTCCTTGTTGTTTTTTCTAACCATAACCCATAAAACCATGTTGCCTTTTTCTGAACTACAGCTGCTGATGGAGGGGTCATGTGTAGGACTTGTCTTGCAAAGATGAAATTAAACAAAGCGCCTAACCTGTCTTTTGTGCTCCGCCATTAAAGTAAACCTGTCCTCTCCGTGACCAGTTTCCCATCTGTAAGTTAGGTATAATATCTTCGTTACTTATCTGAAGACAAAATTTTAGGTAGATGGCAAAGCAATTTGAAAATTTAAGATATCTAAGCACTTTTAAGCCTTCCCTCTGATAGTAAAAGTTTTTAAAAAAGTGGGCTTAGGACTCAAATCTCTTTCAAAATATGTAAATGTTTCCTTGCTTTTGCCTTCAACTCCTCCTCAAAGTATATTCATCAATCTGAGGTCTTATAAGTTCCCCTTACCCACTTAAAGTCCTTATAAATCCTAATATATTCTAAGCACTCACTCTATAATCCCCATGCTGAGAAAAATGGGCTTATGCAGGGTATTTTGGTGATGACACATTAATTTTCGTTTAAGGAAACTGAGGTAGTGATGTAATTATAAACAGTGACATGCTGAGGCCTAAAAGTTCATCTTTCTGGAATCAGACGTCATGGACTGGTACCATGGGCAGCTCTTACGTGACATTATCCAGCCTGGATCGGAGGAGGTCCCGCAACGGGCGCCATTAACAGAAATCGGGGAAATTTTTATTTTTGCTAACCTCTAGCAAAATTTTAGCATTTCCTTCAATTATGAATGCAGGCATCAAACCAGAGCAATCTTAGCAATGCCTGTGATATTGTCACCAGTATTTTTTACATCATAGTACAGTGTTTGCTGATACCTTCAAATAGCACTTACGTTCATCACCACTTAAAAGTAGGGTGGTGGTTAGACCTGCCGTAAATCCTGTTAATCCATGCTTGGTAAAGAATCACACGTTACAACATACGCCACAATTCTTTTGATATTTTGATGATTCTATTTCAAGCTAATTGATTTTCTTTATTATCCTATCTTGTATTTTAGGCATTCAAAAACATCATTCTGAGAAGGGGGTCTATGGAGACCAGATTACCCAGGGGTTCAGAGCCTCTGATTCCTGTCAATGCCTCTCCCCTCCCTCCAAACAGAAACAGACCTACATCTGAGAAAAAGGAAACCTGCCAAATTCTGGTTTCCTTCTGTAGATGCCCAGGATGCAGAGTGGCAGGGTGGAAAGGACACGTCCTCATTTGGGAATCCGACCGGGTGGGTTGTGAGAGCAGCCCCTCCCCTTTCTGGCCTTATTAACTTCAGCAAGTAATGGTATTGAGTTAGCTTATTTATCTTTCATTTGTAATACTATAATAAAATTAATTTTATTGTAGCTCCAATGTCTGAAGCAGTAAAATGCGGCTCATGTTTCCTAACTTGGTAAGATGGTTGTGGAGATTGGATTAGGTCCATGTCTGGCACATCCTAGGCATTCAAAAAGGGCTTCCATTGCTGCTGTGGATCCTGCTATTCTGTAGCAGTAATTGTCACCATGTCCGTTCCTGTTCCTGAGTTCCCTAGTGTTCAGCGTTGTGGTAACCTGGGAAAAATCTGGGACGTCTGCTCATTGTGTCAATGTGTAATCTCCCAGACTACCTTCAGACTCCCTCGGAGTGAAGTCCTTTTCCTTCAGTTTAATTTTTTCCCAAATCTTCACAGAGCATCTTTAATTTCCTTGCCTATAATATTTTCTTCTGTATTACCCTGCTGTTTGACCCTATATACTTAGAGACTTTAGGTCAGGCTTCTGAATGGACATGTGTAAAATTGAGTTTTTTGGGGGGAGCCTTTCTTTTTCCCTCAGATTAATAATTTGCTTTCAGTGTGGTTTCCAATTTTTTAATTTTTCAAAGCATCTAACGGGAGGTCACAAGATGTATCTTGGGTTTTACTTTTGCAGAGAAAGATATCTTGTATAGGAAGGGAAAAAATGTACCACTGACTAGAGGATATACTTTAAAAGGGCAGAGCTTGACTCCACAGTAAAGTGTGTTTACAGAAGTTTAAGACTTGGGCGTGAATTGCCTACTCTAGCTCTGGGAGCCCAGAATTCTTCCAAAGCTTAGATGCTAGAGTGTGAGAAGAACGTGGCAGGGACCACTTATATCCCTGACTCTAGTGTTTCAAAGGCCAAAGCATGAACGTGGTCGGCTGCCTGCCCCTGCACTGGGTCTGTGGACAGCTGCTGGCCGGGTCCTGGCCAGAGGTAGGCTCCTGGGCCTTGTGGGAGAGGGTAGGCTTCTTGGTAACTACAATCAAACTGCCTTCCCTGGAATGAACTTAGGAAGTATTTCCAAAGTAAATAAACTTGGCTAAAAAAAGATTTGGTATTAGAATATCCCTCAGAGTTCAGATTTGTTTTACAAGGGATGTAACTCTATTCTAGCTATGAGTCAGTATTTGAACATGCGCTTGAATCTGAGTGATGTTAGCCCCACCCCTCCTTCTGTCCTTTTACTAGGAATAAAATATCAGTGTTATGTATTCCATTAAGCTTTTTGCAAACAATCAATTTACAATCTGCTAATTTTTGCAACTGCTAGAACATTCTGGAGTGTTTTCTCCTTTTATGTCTTTAATGTAACTGTAAAAATACTTGAAGCAGAACTATAATTAATTTTTACACGTGTTCACCTGTGTGGGACAAGAGCCGACAACTGAGGTGTAATGGTTAAAAGGCACCGCCAATCCGCTGCTGCACCCCCTGCCGTATCTCCTGCGTATCTCCAGCTGTGTGATTTCCTTGCTTTGGGCATAGCTAGCTTCACCCAGCTTAGATCATTTCCTGGAGTATGTTTTCATATGCAGAAGGATTTGTTACCTGAACAACTAAGATAACTTCTTGTTTTCCTGAATCTATTTCCTTATTTTCAGCATCAGTGAAGAAAAGCAGTCTGGATGTTACGTAAGTGGGAGAAAAAACTAAAAAATAAAACAAAAAAACCTGCACATAGATTTGTGAGCAGACTACTCCTTGCCTGGTATTCTGTTGTTCTAGCGTGTTGTTTTGAATCTTTTTATCACAGGGTGATAGCAGAACTGGTTTTATTCTCACTGTTTACTTGTCTGTGCCTTTTAGTTTAGTCATTTATTTCAACTATCTGTGATAAATTGTTTTTCATATGTAATGCAGGGTATTAACTTGTCCATGATTTCTTTCATATTTTCCCCTTGGTGGTGATCTGCATCTAAGATATAATTCAGGGCAGTGAGGGTTGGTAAATCACAGCAGGTGGAGGGCTAGGACCTGTGCAGTATCTGTCTGAGCAGAGGCGGCAGGGCATAGTGAAAAATGCCTAGAGCGGAGGTTACAAGACCCACAGTTCAGTGCCTCTGTTGCCTTAACGGGCAAGTGTTCCTAATTTGAAAATGATAGGGTTGGTGTAGGATACCTGCAAATCTCTTCCTGCTGCTTTTGGGTTCAGGAGATTTTTTATGACCCGGGTCTCAATGAACTTTTAGGCACATCAGACTAGAAACGACGGGACCCGCCTTTCAGTTCTCTGGTGCCACTAATGGGCAAGAAACGTAACTTGTGTCCCGCCGGCTGGCTCTCCTCCCGCCCAGCCCTCTGTCCGGTGGTGAGTCTCAGCTCTGCTGGCCCCACTTGCCTTCTCCTCCTGGGCGCCTGGCGCCCCACCCTGCCCGCCCTTCTGTGGCACTGGACCTCTCTGGGTGTTCTGGAGCTCCACCCACCCTGCCCCATGCCTTTGCCCCGACAGTCTCTTTTGCTTTATTAAATAATGCACATGGAAGGACTGAAGTGACACAGCCCTGCGGGACAGGTGCTGCAGCCTTCTGCCAACCGCCGCCCTCTGCTTTATCTCCGCAACAGCCCGTCTGTCTCCAGCCTGAGAGGTCTGCCTGGGCCCAGCAGGCTTTCATCCTGGGGGTGGCTGTTCTATGGCCTCACAATAATTAGCTATACCATTAATTAACTCTACCATTAGGCATTTTACACATTAATTAACTATACCGTTGTCTCACTTCATCCTCATCTGGGCCTACTGTGCCCCAAGAAATTTGTGCAGAACTGAATGCTCAGACGTTAAGGAGGCTGCCTGAGGTTGCAGAGCCCACGAGGGACCCAGGCAGACTTGCACTGAAGTCAGCCCGATTCCAAAACTCCTGCTTTTTTCTAGCACATTGCGTGGCCTCGCAAAAAGTTATTTGAAAAATTAGAAAGTGTTGCGTGGTTTAGAACCCTAAACCTGGAGCTATGGGGATTGTCTAGTCTGGAATCTGAGATCCAGAAAGATTTCTTGTGCCTTCTCCGAGTTCACGCAGCTAGCTCATAGCTCAGTCTAGTCCCCTGAATTCTCGTTCAGTGTGGCATGCTCTCCCCCGCGCCCAAGCACAGGGGCTCGGAGGCAGCCAGCCTGAGCCCTGGATTTAATCTTCTCAAAGCACCTTCTATTTTTAAAGCACTTTCTTTCTTTTCTTTCTTTTTTTAAAGCAGCTCACATTAGTGACAGAAGATACCTTAGAGTAGCAGTGTCTAGCATTACACATTCATTTCTTCTACCGGCAGACCTGCTTGGTGCGAGGCTATTGTTAAACAGGTATTTGGGAGCCACCTACCACAGTTCACTTTATTTAAACCATTTATTTTATAATGCTTTCTTATCCTAGCTCATGTGGGCCACTAAGCTTCACTATTTAAATTATGCTTCTAACTCAGCTCGAATGAAAGATTTGCTTGTTTTCATCCATGTTTGGTTGTCTTCACTGTCTATTAAACAAAACAGCTTTTTTTTTAATAGACACGGAAATTGAGACTGCCCGGAGGAAGGGCTGAGTAAGGGAGGGAAGGAATGTATGGTTTGTTCTTTCTTAACACCTGCTTGGATATTCGAGCTCACCTTACTTGTTCACGTTTGAAAAGGTGGTCACGGCTGAGCCCTGGACGCGAACCCTGCCGCAGGAGGACGACGGGATGGAGGCGCAGAGGGTCAGCAGGAGGAGGTGGGGCTCTGGGAAAAGGACCAGACCTAGGCCCCTCTCAGACTGTGGCCACTGGGCAAGCCGGAGTCTGTCCATCCCCGAAGACTCCGTGGCCGTAGACCCCCAGAAAATGGACTCTGTAGAGCGCGAAAGCCAGCCGAGCAGGGCGCCCCCCGATTCCACAGAACAGAACGCGTCCCTCGGCTGCCCCAAAGGAAACCGGAGAAGAAGACCCATTTCCATGATCGGTGGGGTCAGCTTCTATGGGAGCAACCAGGCGGAGGAAATGCAGAGCCTGCTGACCCAAGTAAGAGCTGAAGTGCCTCCCCGGGAGCAGCAGAGGCCCTTCGGCTTCCTGGCCTTTGTTCTCCCGCTGTAAACCAAACAGGATGCTGCTTTCTCCTTTCTTCTCTCTTCCTCAAGTGTGAGGTCAGCCACTCGCAGCCTTTTCTTCCTGACTTTGTGTGAAAACCTGCACGAATGAAAACTAACCATCTGACATTTGAATGCCTTTTACTAATCTCTTTCTTTCTCGGGCTCTCAACTAATATGTGAGACTACACTGCTGTTTGTTTCTAAATACTCTGCTCTAGTGAATGAGCTTCCTGAACAGAGCAATTCTTGAAAAAGAAGGTGTCATCCATGATTAAAATATACAGATAAGAAACTAAAGAAGAAATAGATTTTTTTAGGAGATAGGAAGTAATTTTTTTCTATCAATTTCTTACTTTTAATTTTCAAATTGCAACTTTGCAGTGGGTTTGACAGCAGGTTAAAATCTTACAATTGGTTCCTTAACATGTTTTAGTAATTTGACAAGTGTTTATCAGTACCCAGTGAGCACTTTGAGGATACAAAGGCCCTGTGGTCAGTGACACTAATTATCCAGGGTCAGGGGTTTACAGAACAGTATATGAGTAAGTGCCCAATTTCATTTAAAAATCTGCACACTAATGTCATAAATAGCAGGTAAAATTACTCTCAAAGGGGAAAGCCTTTATTGAAGTATTGGAATGTATGTTTATATACTCCTGAAATGCCTCGTTTGTGGCAAGCCCTCAAAAACTCTGGATTAATTGAATCACATTGAATTGAATTCTTTAGAGGAAATCAAATTAAGTTGAAGAATACCATGAAACCATTAAGAACTTTTTGTTATTTGAGGTGCATCACATGCCATTTAGGAAACAATCCTGAGCGAAATAACATCTTCATCTATTTTAAGTTGAAAAACAGTATGGGGAAGACCTGCACCCTTAGGAATTGGTTCGCTTTAGAGCATCAGAGAGGAGTGTAGTAAAATGTTTTTCTGCAACATAACCTAGTTTAGGGAGTTGAGTGGGAAAATGCCAGGAAAACATAAGGGAAGCGTAAACAGACTTGGCTTTTGATGCATTGTTATAGGGAAAATCAAAAAGCTCTACAGACAATTCATGAGACCTGTATAAATTTGTAGAAAACCAACTCTTCTTTTAAACAAAGTACAATTGTCACATTATTTTAGGTAAACAGGAATTGTATTTGCTCCCACAGATATTTACTGAGTGCTTGTGAGGCAGAGGGGCTGCAGGGATGAGCCGAAGAAGGCGAGTGAGCATCAGTGACTGCAGGCGGGTCTCCTGGCTGTGACCCCGCCTGGCTCTGCTTTTGCCTCCTCTGGAGGCTGCTCCTTGAACGGCGTCTTAACGCTCTGCCACTGCATCTGTCCGAGATAATTTGCTCTTCCTCTTCATGCACTCTTTGCTCTTTAATGTGATGCTGTGAGCTAAGAGGTGGCCTGTCGAAAGTGATTTCTAAGCATTTTAGAATAATTCATTGCAAGTGAGCCTGGGTGCAGCCTGAAGCTTTTGAAATGATTTAATGGCAAAAGCATTTCACGCTTGTGAGTGGCTTCGAGGTGCAAACCCTGAGCTCCTCACAGCTGTGTGTGCAAGGAGCTTGCTAGAGCTGTGACTTCCTGGCACCTTCTCAGGCTTCTATGTCTTCCTTTCGTAGCCCGCACCCAGGCCTCCGGTGCCAGCTCACCAGGTGCCACCGTACAAAGCTGTTTCCGCCCGATTCCGGCCGTTCACCTTCTCCCAAAGCACGCCCATCGGGCTGGATCGCGTGGGGCGCAGGCGACAGATGAGAGCCTCCAACGGTGAGTGTCCTGGCGCCCCTGCTCAGAGCCCTCCTTCTCAGAAGTTAACATGAAATGATCCATTTGACCCTTTCCCACTTCACCCAAGCTGCTCGGGGGATCACACACTTTCCCGTCTCTCTGGAGAGCTGTTTTTGTTTTGCCTGGTAGTGAAGAAGGGCTCACCTGAGTCTCGCACCCACAGGCACGCGTTTGGTACAGATGCGCAGTGTGGGTGCTCTGTGGGGCATCACAGCCAGCTGGTTTGAGACGTGTGCTCCTCTCGTGGTGGCTGCGTACCTAAACGCCTGCGGGGGGGACTCAGATAAGAATGGAGGTGCAGGGCTGTGCCCTAGTTTTTTTTTCCTTATTAGAGCAATGGTAGGTTTATAGAAAAATCATGTAGAAAGTAGAGTTCCCATATAATCTCCCCCTGCACCTCCCCCACTCCACAGTTTTCCCTGTTACTAACACCTTGCATTAGTGTGGTACCTTTGTTACAACTGATGAAACAGTATTATAATTATACTATTAAGTATAGCCCATAGTTGACATTAGGGCTTACTCTTTGTGTGGTACAGTTCTGTGGTTTTGTTGTTTGTTTTGTTTTTATCCTGGTGACAAAACAGGTATACAACCTAAAATTTCCCATTTTCACCACTTTCAAATATATAGTTAAGTGGTGTTAATTACATTCACAATGCTATGCCCCACCCACCATAATCTTTTTTTTTTTTGAGCTACCACAGGCCAGGGATTGATCCTGGGGCCTCATATGTGGGAAGCTGGCGCTCAACCATTGAGCCACATTGGCTTCCTTGAGTTGGTTTTTTTTTTTGCTTTTTGTTTGTTTTTTCAGGCGGCACCAGGAACTGAACCTGGGACCTTCCATGTGGGAGGTAGGAGCTCAACTGCTTGAGCCACATCCGCTCCCCCCCCCATAATCTTTTATGTAATGTGTTGGGTTAACAGTGGGTGTGGTATATTATTATAGGGTGGGTTGTAATTGCCTTGATGTTAATTGTCAGTGGACAGCAGCTAGCATGCTCTCATAGTGTGTTTACCCAATAAATATTTGTTGATTTGCATTAATACCATATGTTTTGGGAATGATTTTTAAATTAATAAAAAAAAGCAAAGCTTCCTCTGCACCAATGCTCCCACAGTGGATATGAGTATTATCCTCATTTTACAGATAGAAAAGCCAAGGCATAAAGAGGTAAATGGCCCCAAGTCAATCACCAAGGAAGCAGAAGAAAAGGGATTTGAACCTACAGTAAGATGGAGTTTTCAACACCAAAGCCCATGTTTTTAACCACTGGACCATACTGCCTCTTTGAGGAAATGGGGCAGATTAAGAATTAGATGATTCCAGGTTGTAAGAGGCCAAAGTGCTGGTGAAAAATGAGGAAATAGTATTGCTTCTGATGGTGTTTGCATGGTTTCTAATTCACTTCCACATACACTAATAAGAAGAATCAAGGTTAGATGATTTTGCCAAAAGGGGAGTAATGGGGAAGAGAAATGAGATAGCAGCTACAGATTGTGAACATCTCAAACCCAACATGCTCAAACAGCTGTATTCTCCCTCAGCTCTTCCTGTGGCTCCACCTACTCTTACAGGAGCAGGATGGAAACCTTAAGGTCATCACTACCCTGTCCCCAGAGCCACTGGATCCCAGCAGTTTCCCAAAGGGGTTTCCCCTGCCTGTCCCCCCACCCTTACCCCAAACTCATGAAACCTTACCCTAGTTCTGCTGCCTGTGATTGTGTCTATAAACACTCTCATCTGAGTTATTTTCCAAGTTCAACCCTTACTTTTTTATTTCCTTTCCAACTTTCCCCATTTATTCCATCATTAATGGAGTAAAGTCCAAACGCCTTAAACTGCAGGTTTTTCATTAGAACCCAATCTAACCTTCCATCATTTCCTGCCAAGTCTTACCACTTAGTGTTCCCTCCATCCACTCTAGGTTTTCAGATTCTTTTTGCCTGTTTTTGCTTTGCTCGCTCTGCCCAGAATTCCCTTCCTTCTTTTTACCAGATGTCAGAATGCTTTCCATTCAGAGTTTCGTCAAACTTATTCTCTTATGTGCTCTTGGTGGCAAAGGAAATTCTTTAGAATCCTTCTGGAGTTTGGCCGTATGTCTCATGTTCATTCTCTTTGAGCCAAGAATCAACTTCTGGTGATATATTTTAAGAAAGTTACCCAAAGGAGAAAAAGGCTACATGCACAAGATGTTCACGAGAGCAAAAGAGCTAACGCACTCTCAATGTCCAATTACAGAGGGCTGGTTAGTTGGATTGTTATGTTTACAATATAACTAGAAAATGGTGAAACAACCTGAAAAATGGCTGCTGTAATTTTCAGTAATAAAAAATAGGAAATAAAGTCACATGTATACCACAATCTCAACCATGATTTTAAAATATCTAAAAAGAATAGGCAAAAATGGAATTAGTGTTGTTAGGATGGTAGAAATGTTGACAAGTTCTCCTCCAACCCCATACACATAAACAGGCACACACAGCCTATTTCCATCCTTTCTTAACACTGTTTGTTTGTTTTTTCTGTTGGTTGGTGTGGTTTGATGTTAGGGTTCTTTTGTTGAGAAGAGACAAAAACTAACTTAAACAAAAAGAGAATTTATTGGGAAGGCATGAGGATCTTCCAGGATTGATGGGGCAGGTGGCTGGGGAGCAGGCCAGGAAACGGGCAGTGGTAAAGGTTGTGCCTGGGAGCTGAGGAACATAGGAAAGGCCACAGGGCCTTTGTGGGCTGGCCAGGGCGCCACCCTGGAAATGAGTGAATGCCAGCCAGCGCTTCTGTCCTTTTGCCAAGCACTCAGAATCAAAGCTCCAGAATAGAAGATTTGACTCTCCAGGCTTAGGCGATGTGTCCACTGCCTGGCAGCCACTAACAGGAAAAAGGATTGGGTGCCTCCAGGGACCCCTCACCTGCTGGATGAAGAGGGAGCCAAATGGCTTCCCTGTGACTAAGGCTGGACACAGTGGAGGAGGGGTCATTCCCCAGAGGAAATCCAGGTATTGTCAGAAATAAGAGGTTCTGGTTTGGTCCTACATTTGTTCATTCACTTAGGAGATATTTATTTACCATGTGCCAGCTGGTGGCAGTCCCTTAGCTCGGAGATTTATATCCTAGTGAAGGGATACAAACAAATGGCAAGTGACTGTTTAACATGTCAGATAGCGCTAAAAAGAACAATAAGGCAGGGTTCAGGGCTTCATTTTTAAAGATTTATTTATTTACTTTTATTTACTTCCCCACCCCTCGTTGTTTTGCGCTCGCTGTCTGCTCTCTGTGTGTTCTTCTGTGTCTGCTTGTCTTCTCTTTAGGCGGCACCAGGAACCGATCCTGAGACCTTCCAGAGTGGGAGAGAGGTGCGCAATCTCTTGCGCCACCTCAGCAACCTGGTCTGCTGTGTCTCTTATTGTCTCTCTTCTGTGTCTCTCTTTGTTGCGTCATCTTGCTGCGCCAGCTCTCTGTGCAGGCCAGCACTCTGCGTGGGCCAGCTCTCCGTGCGGGCCAGCTTGCCTTCACCGGGAGGCCCTGGGAATCAAACCCTGAACCTCCTATATGGTAGACAGGAGCCCAGTCACTTGAGCCACACCCATTTCCCAAGGGCATTCATTTCCAAAGGGTCTTCATTCTAACATGATGCAACTATTGCACGTATAATTGAAGAGACCCCCATGCCTTTCCCAAAGGGAGACAACCCAAAGGAGCATTCATTCCCGCAAACAGTTCCAAATCCTGGACCTCTGAGTAATGTCCATTCCTCTGTTCTGTTGCAGTGCTGTTTCGATTTTTATAACCAGAGGTAAATTTAAGCAACACACCTTATTATAATATGGAAAGGGTAGAAGAAAAGGAAATAGAAAATAAAGAAAGTATTATGTATACATACAAGACAGCAAAAAAAATGGAAATTTCTTCTGCCTCTGATTGCAGACCACAGGTGCTATTTTTGACTTTGCTTGCCCAGTTCCCATTGCATGTTCCCGCTGTGCCTTACCTGGTAGGGTCTTTGCCAGGTGAGGTGGTTCAAACCTTCATTCCTTGGGCTTCAGAGCTTAGTAGTCCTGCTTGCTTAGAGTCGCCGTGGTCACCTTTCTTCCTTTCTTTTAGTTAGTGACGAATCAGTCAATCTACAAAAACGCGTGGCGTGTCAGGCACAAGCTGAGCACTGTTGTCTTTGGGATATAGCAGAGAATAAGAAGCATCACGAAAAGTTGGCATTCTCTCGTTTAAAGAGCTCTCACATGTTAATCAGTAGGGTCATCCCAGACACGAGTGGTTGCTCTGGAGGGGACATGGATAATGTGGTGGACAGTGCCTAGGAGAGGGTGAGGAGGCCTCTCTAAGGAGGTGACGTTTTGAGTGGAGACATGAATGACAAGCAGGAGGCGGCTGAGGACAGATCCGAGGGAGGACAGGTCCAAGCAGAAGGAACAGCATGTGCCCAAAGATAGGAAGGAATTTGATGTGTCTGAGGTTCAGGGGGAAGGTCAGGGTGAAGGAGCTCCATGAGCAGGCTAGAGGAGAGGGACTGCAGCCTGGGAGGTAGGTCACGGCCCCGGGCAAAGGGCACTAGACATCATGATAAGGAGCTTGGGTTATTCCAAGGCTAATGAGAGGCCATTTTCAGCAAGGGAATGCTGTGTTCTGATTTATGCTGTAGAAAGGAAAGACAGTGGGGGGCAGGCAGTGGGAAGGCAGAGGAAGGGAGGCTGGATTCAAAGGCTAGTGCATTAGTCTAGGTGAGAATCAATGGTGGCAGTGACCACAAAAGATCTCCACATTTTTCTTGTGTGCTTATTTTTCCAGTGGCCTGAGGAGCCTTGAATGGCCAGTCTTAGGGCTAATTCAGTGGGACCAGTGTTGTGAATGCTGGTAGAGGTACTTCTCCTTTGGCGAACCACATTGAATTTTGAAATGGGACAGGTACTAGCTGGGAAGCAACTATTTTGTAAGTGTGTTATGAAGTCATCATGAGACGTTAGCCCGGTGTTCACCCTTTATGTCTGGACCCACATCTTCTGGCTGTGGGAGGACATCATCATACTAGAACATGGACTTCATCCCAGATAGCAGCTTAACTTTAAGACGTGTTTCCAAGCTGTCTCCATAACTTCATTTCCATTAAGCCTTGGTTCTTTGCTATATTCACGTGTTTCTGGATGATAAAAACCAGTGAAACTCATGGGGACTGGCCAATAGCTGTATTTTTTTTCACTGTGGAGTTCCTTAGAAGCAATGCTGTGTGTGACACCATCACAAGAGTAGAAGACTTTCAGTAAGAGTCCAGCAGAGTTCTGACAGTCAAGGGAAGCAGACCCAAATCTAGAACAAACATGCCTGCCAGTAATGACAGAGCAGCGCTCCCTCTATTATGAAATGGGGCCATTGTAATCAACTCTCCACGAGTAGCTAAGAGGTTCCTTCAAAGAACCATATCATTAACTTTGAGGAGAAGAAGTCCGTGTGGTTTAGCCCAGGCTCAGCATACATTTCTGCCATCATGGCTGGTTTTTTCCCGAACCCACTGAGCAAGCATCAGAATGACTAGGAAAGAAGATTGATTGGCTTCTGCAGAGTAGTACACCTGTCTGCATGATTATTAAATGAATTCTTTTGCAATAGGATTCACATGGAGGACTTTTTCTCAAACTGAGTCTATTCTCATATATCCTTCGTGGAGCCAATCTATCACCCAGTTTGTTCTTTCTGATTTCCTAAGCCAGTAGCTCCTAGCTAACTATGAATCCCCATAAGCTAAATCCGGACTCAGGCTAATCTTTCCTTTCATTCAGATGGGATTAGGAAAAGTATCGCTTAAATTTTGCCTTTGGGAGGATTTTCCTTTCCTGGAGACACAGGCACCTGGATAAACACTGGAAGATCCCTTTTGGGAAGGCTAAAAGGAAGAGCTGGGATAGCAGAGCAACTGCCCGCAGCTCACCAGGCCTCCACTTCCTTAAAGAGGTTCTGAGTCTGGACACTGACTTTGATCTGGGACTTGAGAGAGGGTCCTCGATTCTCTATCCTGGCGGCCCCAGTTCAGGCCGCTGCTCACCAGACCTGGAGGTTTGTCTGTTCTACATATCAGCAATAAATTCCTTGGTGGAGTTACTCATCAGTTTTGTTCCCAGGGACCCCGTGATTAGTTAAGCACAGCCCGAGTTCTTCTGGGTCAGACCATTCTGATTACGGAGCTGGCCCCGCTGCCCAGCAAGGGAACGGTGCCCACTTTTCCATGGCAGATACTCCTGCAGCAGCCCCGCAGCAGCAGCCCCCCACTTCCCTTGAGAACGCAGATCTCACTGCACCGGAAGCATCTCTGGCCAGCCTCCCCTGCTTAGAGTGGCACCTGTAGACTGCTTTTAAAAGCTGCTCACACTTCCATCATCTAGCTTAGGAGGTACAGCCCAGGGCGTGGGTGGAACCCACATTAGACCAGCTCTAGAGTTTCTGTCTCCCAGTCTTCGAATTCCCTCCTTTCTATAAAGCCAAGGGACTTCTGGCCTCTCAACTCCCTTAAGAGTGGGCCAGT
>JAQZBX010076457.1:0-14419 GCA_029593785.1 Cabassous unicinctus | reverse complement strand
GGGGGGGGGGAAAGGAAATTGAATGAAAAACATTCCCAGAATATTTGACGGGGCTGGTTATAGCTGCTCAACAATCTGAAATTGTTAGAAGCGTGGCAAAGTGATAAAAATAAACTATTTTTTGAAGAAATGAAAACACGTCAATAATAGATTCCAGAAAGCGATTTAGCTTTCTATATTACTTTTTCATCACTTGATTATTTTACTGTTCCATTTCTATTTACATACCCAGTTGATTCTTTTGCATCTGGATTTTTGCACAATTCTTTCAATAATGTACGGTTCAGTGGCTATAATTACAGGATTGTTAAAGTTCACATTTTACTATTCATCTTGTTATCTCTAGTAATGGAAGGTTGGAATAAATGCACATAATTACATGGTTGGTCCTAAATTATTTTTTTATTGCTTTTGCTAGGATACATTCAAAAAGCAGCATTTATTCTGTAAGATTTATTTTTGGTGGTTGTGGTTCTAGCAAAGTAAAAGTAATAAATACATAAATGGACTGATCCCATGAGCTTACTATCTATAGTTATTTTCAAATTAATTCTTACTCATTCATCTCTCGGAGCCTGCTAGGGACAGGAGGTGCTTGGAATCTCTGGAAGAAAATGCATCATGTATCAGAATTCTGATAACATGAAAATTTCCCTTGTGGTATATTTACCACTTGATCTATCATTCTGCCTCTCTGTAGCAGACTAAGCAACCTACAGATCTAATGGCCAATTTACTCTGAATCATTTAAATAAGTTTGATTTTCAATCTAAAGCAATGCCACACCATGAAAGTAAGGCAAATTTTCTTGTTTGAATAATACTTGAAATAGTTTCATAGCATCTACCTATATCTATACATATCTATAATAACAAAGCAGTCTATAAAAATCCAATAGAGTCAAATTATTCATTTTATAAATATTTATTGCTGCCAGATACCAAAGAGATTTTTTTCCAGAGGCTCATAGAGTCCTCAGAAGTTGTACATGGATGTGAGACCATTTTACTGATGAGGAGAACAGGACCAGAGAGTGACAGCATTTGCCTGCAGTATCTCAGCTAGCCAAGGGAAGAAGGGGTTAAAGTCTGCTTCTAATGTTTATCATTCAATATTCTTACCACTAGCCAGTATTTACCAAGTTAAGTATTCTTAAACGCAGAATCCCCCGTTTTCTAAGAAAATAAAGTTTGGGGTAAATGGTGTGGTGTTTTTTTTGTTGTTTTGTTTTTTTTTACCCGGGAGGTCCTGGGGAGCGAACCCGGGTCCCTCCATATGGGAGACGGATGCCCAACCATTTGAGCCACATCCATCCCCCATAAATGGTGTTTAAATAAACCCAGTGTTTTGACTCTCCAGCGACAAGGCATAGACAAGGAGAATGAGGAACATCCTGCAAGCACTCTGGCACCTGTCCTGAAATGTCTTCATAATGTCTCATGAGCGACTGGGTCTGATGCTTGAGATGGAAGAGTTAAAACGAAGGGTGCCTTTTGGAAGAATATGTGTGTATTTCTGCAGTGGGACATGTACTTGTTACACACCAGTGAGGATGGAATCAGTGCCTCAGAGCTCATCCTCTCTTTGGGGGTGGCGGTGTTTCTCTTCAGATTATTAGCTTGCCCTGGAGAGAAATGCCGCCTAAATATTAAGATGAGATTAGTTTGCACACTGCCCCATTTTACCACTAACTTCAAATCCCTCAGCAATCTACTTCCCTGGGCATAAAATTCAGTTTAATAAATGGTTTGTATGCTATTATTTCTCATCAATATGTGGAAACTAAAAGGAAATTTTAAAATCTATATGTCTTGGTTAAGATATGAAATTTGATCTGATGAGAAAATAACATTCTTAGAAGTGTTTCTCATTTTCAACCAAACCATTGCTTCTATTTATGAGAGAGAGAGAATATCTATATATTTTCTCCATATGTGTATGTGTGTGTGTGTGTGTGTGTGAGAGAGAGAGAGAGAGGATGGTTGAATGAAGGAATCTTAAATAATTAATATAAATAATATGAATAAAGTAATTCCTCTGTAAATTGTCTCTTCTTTGACCAGCCTCTTCCACTGAATATCAAACAAATGAATCTTTTGTTGGTACAATTAGATTCATTCACTGGGAAATATGGAGTCTATTCCTCCCTTCAAATCCTCAACCTCCAATTAATTGGCTGTAAACCTGATTGCATCTATGATTTTCTAAGAAGCACAGGAGAACAAAATGTAGGAAATAAGCTAGGAGCTCATTACATGAATTCAAACAGCTCCCATTGAACAGAGTCTTGTCCCTGAGGTAGATGATGTCACTGATGAGGTTACAAATGTAGGAGATTTGCTACTATTTTGTGACTCCCTGACAAGGATGGGCACCTTTCTTATTTTGTTTTTTAAAACTAGTAAGATCAAATTTTCAGGACCTTTTTAAGGAATCCAGTTAATATGTTCCATGCATTAGAGAGTGTTTTCTTTTCTGGACTGGTAGCTCTCAGAAGTTTGGTATCTTTCATATTTGCTATATAGATATGGATATGGATGGATGTATCTGAAATGTACCGTTTTGAGTGCACTGTTTCCAATCCAGATTTACAACCAAGGAGGAAAGATGTTGATGTTACGTGATCCTATTCTTTTAATATGCTAAGTTTTGTTTTTTTTTTCCTCTGGAAAGCAGAACGCAGGAAGCATCTTTTATGTATGAGGTCCTTTTACAAAATTGTATCTCAAGTAAACCTAGCAGCAATGCCAAGGGGAGGGTCTCATAACCCATCTTATTTTACACATGGGGAAACTGAGGTTCGGGAATGTGACATAACTGGCCTTAGGATCACACAAACGCAGAGGCAGGCCCTGGAGCCCTCTGTACTCCCCCCGCCCCCCTCCCCCAGCGCCCCATTCTGCTGTCCTCTCTTTAGCAGGCACAGGCTAGCAACAAAGAGCTGGGAGTTCTGAATCCACAGGGTCCGGCTTGGTTTTCCTGCCTTCCAGACTTCAAATCCAATCGCCCTGCTTCATTTCTTTATTAGCACTTACTGCTATCCCAGAAATTATCCTGTTTGTTTGTTTCCATGGTTACACCTCCCCCCATCCCCATCAGAATGTCAGCTCCAGCGGGCACGGCCCCTGCCTCTCTTTTCCCCAGCGTTGAGATCAGTGCCTGGCACACAGTCAGCGCTTCATAAATTTTTCTTGGGTCGTTCAATAAAGCGACAACCTTGGCACGGGGTTGGGGGGCGGTTGTAGAAGGGGCCTCTACAAATAAATCCCAAGTCCTTTTCCAGCATGAGCAGCACGTTGACAGCTGGCTCCCTCCATCGGCGGGTTATCAGACCCGGGCAGCGTAATGCAATCGGTGCAGCGGCAGCCAGCGGCCAGACGCCATCCCGCGGTTGCCAGGGCGACCATTGTCATAACATCCCGGCGCGCGGCGAGGCCAGCTCCAGGGTCCGGATTTCTTTTTTGGGTGAGGTCGTTGGAGGTAGTGCATTTGGTCCTGAGCCCCTCCAGGTTGGAGATGCTGAGATCTATCAAGTTTTTGAACCAACTCGCACTGCTGTCAGGCTTTTTGCAAACTGAGAGGCTGCTGCTCCTCGCTTTTCGTCATGTTTTACTCATCCATCGCTTGCTCTGCAACCCCCCCTTCCCCTCCTCCTCCACCCAGAGAGAAAAAAGGGGGTGGTGGGGGGGGAGAGGTAGTCTACCCCCTACGCCTCTCCAACCACTGCGACTTCTCAACAATGTCTCATGAAGAAACCCTACATCTCACACAGTGTTGTTGGGGGGTAGTGCTGGGGGAGAGGAGGGGACAGGAACCAATATTTATTATTTTATTTTGGGGTATCAGGCAGACTCCATTAGAATGTCTCCTCTCTCTGAGTTTCTGGTCTCTGAAAAGGAGAGATGCTGTTTCTCAAAAGCAAACCAGGTGATGTGATGCTGTCCGTGCACTTGGGGAGAAGGAGGAGGAAAAAGAGGAGGGGGGTAAGAGGAGGAGCCAGAGGAGGAAAGCAGCGCTCACTCTACACACCGGCTCCGTGAAGGGCAAAATTATGTATTTGTAGATTATAACTACTCCGATTCTTCCTTTTATTTCTAATTTTTTATGTCTCCAATACTGAGCTATCAAGTTTTCTTGTACGATATAGAGCTGCTGAGTGGAAGATACTTGGATGTTCCATTGGCTGAATGACAAGTGTTTATTAGACCCTTAATCTGTGCCTAGCACAATGATAAGTACTGTCAGAGAGAATGTGGTACTTCATGGAGGATTCCTGGCTTCTAGAAACATGTATTTTTATTTTAGGAGAAATATTGAACATGTGAAAAAATTAAGCTTCATGCAGTATCTCAAGATCCACAGCTTAATACTCTGGTGAGGGAGTCGGGGTGGCTCCTATTAACAAATTGCCCATAGTCTATATCCAGTTTAGCAATTCAAAGTGCAAGCAATTGCATGAAGAAGAAATTTGAGAAAGTGTATCCCTGATAATGACGGGAGCCTCTGAAACATCTGAAATGCCGTGCAAATTCCACCGCAAGTTTGTCTTTTCAGCTTGAGGAACTGATGCGGTGGGGGGTGGGGCTTTGTTTCTTTGTTTTTAGGCATCCATTGTCCAGGGTTATGTCTCAAGAAAAATATGCCTCAAGTAGCACAAGCATCCTCTATGGGTACTCTTTGGTATTCCGTAAGTATCCGGTTGAATGAGAGCATGAGTCCTATGAAGCAAAGACTAGCCACAAAGAAGAGAAAAGAAGCATACATGAGGAATTGTAAGGAATGGGTTTGATGGAGGATATGGGTTATACAGTTTGAAATGTGGCAGTGGTACAGTGACCTGTTAGTTCCACTCTCAAAAGTTGCCTTTGACTGGTTGTGTGGTAGGAGAAGTTATTTGGGGACTCTTAGAAAGTTCACTATCAGAAGAGGTTAAACAGTTGTCATGGACTTAGCTAATGACCTCTTCTAACACACAATTCTGCTTTCTCAATCCAGATGCACCATGATGCACCCACTGCCCTTTTGTTAATAAGTTCATCCTCCATGCCTTCGTTACCAATTTCTTTTATTTGCATGCAAAGATCCTATTTCATAGCTCATCCCAAAGGACACATGGCTGGGAAAAATTTCTAGAGAAAATGCTGATGATTCTGGTACACAAAACACATGCAATTTGCTGTCTCTTCCCATTCAGCCTAATGTTGCTAAGATGCATGGAGAGATACCCTGAGGCCTGACTGCCTCCAAAACCAGTCATCAGGCATGACCACCATCTGATCCCTCCTGCTAGGTGCCTGGTTATAACTGCATTGAGAAAAGACTGGCTAATCTGTCATCAGCTTCTTTGAGAAGTCAAAGTATCATTACTGGATATGCAGAAAAGGAAACAGGAGTTGTGAAAATAAATAGTGCAGACAGAAGGTTTGGAAAGACAGAGAAATACTCCTATGTATCCCTCTATACGGAGCTCTGTTATGGTGTATACCATAGTGTGTTGTAGCTATATGTGTCAGTTTCCCCTTTAAATTGTGGGATTTGGCAAAGCAGGGGCCATGTCTGATTCATCCATATGCTCAGTACCCAGCACAGGTCAATGCATGTTGTAGACATTTAATAAATATTATTAATCCACTTTGTTGAATGAATGAATACTGGTAGAAATGAAACAGTTTACATCTCTTGATTATGGAGCCTAATCATCATGAGATATTATTATCTCATCACTGATATTATGAAATACTGGCTGAATAAGAGAATAAATAAATGGATAATGAAATAACCCTGAAAGACCAACCTTAAAACATTTTTAGTCTTCAAAGTTGTTATATATGATCATTTATTTTGGATTTAATTCCAGTAGCCAACAAAGCACTTCACAAAGTACATTATGTTTTTGCTCAGTTCTCCGTAAACTAAAAGTTGCCTCCTCCCAGTCCTTTCCCCCAACTTTCTCTAGTTTTAGCTACTGGTTATTCAATAGCAGGCCTCCTTAAAAAATGTGCCTACTTTCTTTCAAAAATCCCTTAAAGCTAGAAGTTTTTTCTGGACAAAAAAATCTTAACCAACTTAAGAGCAATTTGTTTTCTGAAAATAATCTCTGAGCTGAGTGCTCCCTAGCGAGTAGAGTGATTTTGGTGAATCCTTAGGCATATGGCGGCCATTGTGCGTGATTATGCCTTCTGTTGAATGAGGAGAAGTGGTACGGTGAGCATCTACTGCTCGGCTGTGCTGGAGTGTGCCCATTAGGCCTAACGTGCATTCAGGAACATGTTTGTGGCAAGTGGGTACTGAGATTGAATGCTTCTGTGAGGTCTGGATCCTGGGGTTTTGCCTGTATAATAGTTGCTCCCACAATAACATGGCATGATGCAGGATCTGCCCACTTTCTGTGAGTGGACCCCCTTGCCAATACCTAAAAGTCCTCTCCCAAATGCCAGAATCATCTGACAGAATCTCAGAGTTCTGAGGACAGAGCTATAATTTTATTGAGGGAGACTGTCAGATTTTAAAATGCCATTGGTGCCAGCTCTTGAACATAGCTATTTTATTTTTGTAAAATGGTTTGGTTTCAGAACTGAAAAATTGGCATTATGGGTCCAATTGGAAGCATTTAATTGGCTTCCTTTCCACTTCCCGCTAAAATATTTCTCCTTTTCATAAAACATGTTTCCAGTTTCTTCCAATAAAAATCTTTAATTTTTAAATACTTGTTTTCCATTCCTTTCCACATGCAGTTATTATTCTGACTGAAGACATAGGAGCACAATATCTACAAAGTATATTTTGTGAGTATCAAGCTCGTATGTAGGTGAGAATCCTAGAACAGCTAAAAAGAAAAAAGGAAAACAAGATCCCCTTCAGAATTTCTGGTTGTACTCTGAAATAGGAACTTCTAAGGTTCTGGAACTTGTTAAGCAGTGTTTTTCTGACAAAGTGAAGACTGAGGTGATCTGAGGTACCCTGAGGGGAAGTACCATCACTTTGGGTAGTAGTCAGAAGTCCTAGATATTCATTCCAGAATAATCCATGATCATATGATCTGAGTCATGTCAGCTTCTATTTACTTTTTAGGTGTTCATTCCATCTTGGAGATAGCAACAGTCAGGGACCTAGAGAGGTGTATGTGTGCATGGGTATTATTGGCTCTGGACTATCAAGTATATTAATGTTTCCAAAGTGTGTTTCAAGATTCTATTGTAAAAAGTTGTTTCAAGGAAAAAATGTTTCCTAATAAAACCAGTTTGGAAAAGTTCTAGGTAAGATAAGTTAGATGATTGATTTGTTTCATTTTTTATTATAAGACCCCTCTTAATATGATAATGTGTACTGTGTATTTCCAAGAGGTGGGATATATAGAATTTCTCAAACTTATTTGAACATGAAATAACATTGGGACTAAATATCTCTAAAGGCCAGTGTTCCTTGAAAGACTATGTGAAATGGTGAACTCTATGATCTCTGAAAGATCTTGAATTCTCTATTATCATCAGAATAACTGGCACTTCCAAGCCTTTGCCCTTCTTCTGTAGAGTGTTGACTCTAGCTGCCTTCCAGACTTTGTCTTTTATGCCTCTTTTTCTCTGAAGAAGATGAACTCTGGCTGCCCTCTCAGTACACCTGAAAAATAGGAAATTGTTTTCTCTCTTCTTTGTACCCTGGAGTCTATGTACAATTTGTCATCTTCAATCAAAAGCAAGTTCTTTGCCTAAGTACCCTATAGATTTTGTCTTGTCAATTTTTGTAAAGTAAGTTCAAAACATCCAGATAAGCAAACAATTACAAAATGACAGGAATCAAAACAATCTTCTCGGGCTCCCCCATATATTTAATGCATCAAATGATGTATATTTACATGATATGCTAGGAAGACCATAAAGAGATTAGGTAGAAAACCAGCAACTGGTAAATAGTCTGCCCCAAATGATTTGGGGTTCTTATGTCACTTCCACATATAATAAAGCTTATATCCTCATATTTTATCCCCCAGAAGCCCTCTGAATTATCATCTGAATGGGTATTATTTATAAACCTTCATATTCTGAAGGCACATCTAGACCCCTGATATTTGTTCAACAATATTTGAACACGATTAGTGTGTTTGGCTTTACCACCTTTTAAACTGTGTGACCTCTCTGTGCCTCAGTTTCCTTCTCCACAAAAGGAGGGCATAGTTATCCTTCTCATTATGTTGTTAATGAAGATTAAATGAATGAAAGTACATGCCTGGTACATACTAACCCCTTATTAAATGTGAGCTAATGTGATCATTGTACGTAAACTAGCTCTGTATGTTTATGCAAGACACAAGGAGCAGTCATTGCCTCTATAAAAAAGCAAAAAGGGACTGAAGGACTGGAAGACAGAGATGGAGGATAGACTTATTTTTCGCCTGCATATGCATTTATACTGTTTGAGTTTTTAAAAGTCATGAATGCTTTACCTAATCAAAAAATTAAAAATAAAATAATCAACAATAGCTTGCTTTTACAAATGAATTGAGATTCCAAGATTATAAGTGAATTTCCAAGTTCATATGGGTAAAAGATAATAGTCAGATTTGGAGCCAAGGATTCGATTTCCAAAACCAGTGATATTTCTAGAAGACCATCATATATATATAGAAAGAGAAAGAGAGAGACAAGTTAGAATAGACAAGGTAGAACTGTGTGTAGGGGGTTGTAGGGGATGGGTGGGTGGTAGAGATACTGGTTATTTCTATTAAAAATTCATGATAATAACCCTTTCCCTAGTTTCTATAGATTTTGACACCTCTCTTTCTCTTTCCCTCTCAGTTCTAATGAAAAAAGTGTAGAAAACTATTCCCAATTCTCCCATTCTAACTTGGACCCCAGCAGACTGGGCAGTGTGGACATGCTAAGGTGAACTTGCACCGTGTCATAAGGGATTATGAATAGACTGGCACTCTGGAAATTAGCATATGTTTGCTTGGCATCCAACTCTCTTGTGCTTTCATTTGCTTTGAAAACCAAGCCTCCCATTTTTATCCATCCTCTTTTTGATGAAATGGACATGCAAATTTTCAAAGCCCATACAGCCTCTTCACTCCCTTGGACAAAGGAGGTAATTGTACTATGAATCTACCCCTTGTCCCAAGGAGGCATGCTCAATATTTGTCTCTAAAAAGCCTTTCATTCATTTCTTTTCATGTAAGGAACAAAACTGGCAACTTTTTTTCCCCCACAGCTTGTAAATTCCAAGAAACTCCATATCTTTTCTTTTTACTTGATCTGCAGCCAAAAATGTAAAAGGGTCTGTATTGTTCAATGGTGCAAATACACAATCCTCACAGCTCCTCAGTTCTGGCTACCACATGATTTTGAAAAGTTTATGCAGGGACCATCTGAGTAATAAATCACAGAGAAGAAGGATTGCTTCAACCAGTCACCCCTTAGCTACTGCCTGAATAAAGTCTCTGCCTTATCATCTCATAATGAAGCTGCCTTGAATGCATGCTTCATTTTATTACCCAATGTAACCCATCTAGATAAATTTAACTTCTTATAGATTTTCTTCCTCTTAGTATTCATATCTTCCCCAGGCTTTTCATTAATATTGTGATACTTGAATAGGAGTGTTCCCCCTCCCTTCCCTTTATAATGTAACAGCTTTAAATTTGCATTTGGTGAATTTACCATCATTGCTGTTCCAATTAGGCCAGTGTTTTTATTTCATTATGTTGGAAGTCATCTTAGCTGCAAAATCAAGCTTGACATCCTTTACCTGAAGCAATGTTTCTGGTGAATGTTTCTTAGAGATTTTGCCAGGCTCTTCTCCCACCCCCATGCCTTGTTTCTGTTTGGTTTGGTTCATGCAACCATTGAACATATTTTTAGTAATAGTTGAAAGGGATGTAAAATAGGAAAAAAATTATCTGCTCTCAAGGAGCTTTCAGTTGACTGTGTGGGAGAGGGGGGCAGGGAGGAAAGAGGAAGCATGTAGACAACTCCAAAACACAAAATAGTATGCTCTTTGCCATGCTATGTCTAAGGAGTCGTGGGAACATTGGAAAAGGAGCCTCTCAAAGATTGCCAAGTCTGAGAATGAGTTTTTCTTTTCCAAAATAATCGATAAGCTGAAGTCCACTCACTTTTTCTAAATTTGCATTTGGATCCCATTTTTAATTAGAAAATGCAAAGGGAAATAAGCTAAATTTGGCTTTAGGATGAAAGAACTCAAGTAATCCATCATACATCTGCAGAGATAAAAAGTCATTTTCATGCTATTAGTATGTTAACCTTGAGTTCTGGCCTTATTTCTCAATGAGGGTGTTTTGGTTTGCTAAAGGCTGTCAATGCAATATACCAGAAATGGGTTAGCTTTTATAAAGGGAATTTATTTAGTATAAGAACTTACAGTTCCAAGGCCACGAAATGTCCAAATCAAGGCACCATCAGAGATGCTTTCTCACCAAAGGTCGGCTGATGAAATATCCTGGAGCCCTGCCATGTGGTGAGGCAAGATGGCGGGCCTGCCAGTCTCTCTCTACTTTTTCCTTCAGCTCAGCTGTGGGCAATCAGGCATCTCTCCCTGGGCCTCTTCTCCTTGAACCCCTTGGGACTTCTCTCTCTTTCTGCAGCTGTGGGTGAACCTGGAGTCTACTTTCTCACATAGCAGGGTCAAAATGGCAGAGCTCCCTTTTCTGTGTCTCCTCTTTCTCTCTCTGTGTGTATGTGTGTTTTTCTTTCCAGTTCTCAGTTTATGTAAGACCCCAGCAAGAGGACAGAGCCGATCCTGGGTCATGCCTCACTGACCTAGTCCAATCAAAGGCCCTAAAATGATCGAATCAAGTGATCTAATCAAAGGTCCCTTAACTGAATCCAATCAGAAGTTCCCATCCACACTGCATTTGTAGGCACAGAAATGGGTTAACTTAAGAACATACTTTTCTGGGGTCCACAAAAGATAAACAAGGACATAGGACTTAGAATTCTTAGACCTCAGTGATTTTGTTTGTTTTTGACTTTGTAATTGTGAAGGTATTTGGGGCCTTGAGAGATTTTTAAGAACAGGTTTTAGAGCCTAACCCCCTTGTATTTAAATTTTTCACCTAAAGGAAATGTGACCTTGGGCAAAGTATTTAATCTCACTGAGCCCATTTCCTCATCTATAAAATGGGGTTAGTAATAAGGCTACTTCATAGGATTGCTAAAATGATTAAGTAAAATAATACATGTGAAACATATGCATGCCACAATATCTGGCATATCATTAACCTTAAACCTTAACTTCTGCTGTCATTATCATGATTATTTGATTAGCCTTCCTTACTTTTTTCTAGAATGTTTCCTACCTCCATTTTCCACTCAGGTAGCCAAAGACTTTGGTCATGATACCTAGATAATAGTCTAGGTAGTATCAGAATCAGCAACCTCTGCTTTGGTTTTTATTTATTTTAATTCTTAAGTGGCTCTTCCTTTAGGTATATTTTATGTTTTTTCTGTTACCATTTGCAGGTCATTTGTGTGTATGTCTTGCCCTGTTCAGTCTCAGGAAGTGCTAACCTGTGCTGGAGTCCTCCTATGTGTGGGACTCCTTCTGTTTTCTTTAGGAAATCTAGACATTTCCTTTAGTTGGATGATTTCATTGGTCCATCACCCTGTGAGGTTTTGCTGTGCAGAGTTATAGAGCACAATAGAGAGGCTCATAGCCACAGCTCAGCACTGGGCCCAGGTTCATTCTCCATCCAGGGCCACCTGGGCATCATGCCCATCACATGGGTCTCTTTCCTTACCATGTTTGTGTGATTCTCAGGCACTTTTGAGGGATTCCATGTTAAACTTGGTGTTATGTGCTTATCAGAATCAAATTATGTGGTGGTTTGGAGCTGTTATACTCCAGGGCACATGTTCTTAAACATAATCCATTCCTGTGGGAGAGAACCCATTGTATGTAGGAATTTTTGATGAGGTCACTTCAGTTAAGGTATCACCAACCTCAATCAGGAAGAGTTTTAATCCTATTACTGGAGTCCTTTATAAGTGGCATGAAACTCAGATAGAGAAAGGGAGAGAAAGCCATGGAAAGCAAGAAGCTGAAGTTCAGTGGAAGCCAAAAGAGAACAGAGAGGCAAGGAGAGGCCACCATGTCCACTGTCATGTGACAGTGGAGCCAAGGACCAAGATTTGCCAGCAGCCAGCCCCAGAGCACCAGTCTTCAGGAAGAAAGCATCACCTTGATGACACCTTGATTTGGACTTTTTCTTAGCCTCAAAACAATGAGCTAATAAATTCCCACTGCTTAAGCCAGCCCATTGCTTGGTAATTGCTTGTGCAGCCCAGGAAGCAAATAAGTCCATCAAAGCCAGCTTCAAAGACTATCAGAGGGGCAATGTGAGCAAGAGCAAAGACAGTGGGGTCAGACCTGCCTCTCAGCTGTGTCTTCCTTGACATGTTACTCTGGCCTTTTTTCCTCATCTATTAACTGGGAATATAATAGCAACTATTGGGAAGCAGATGTGGCTCGAGTGATTGGGCTCCTGTCTGCCATATAGGAGGCCCCAGGTTCAATTCCCGGGGCCTCCTGGTGAAAGCAGTCCGGCCTGCGCCCGCAGAGAGCTGATGGGCCGCACCCGCGGAGAGCTAGCGCAGCAAGATGAGGCAACAAAAGGAGACAAGCAGACACAGAAAAACGTGCAGTGAATGGACACAGAGAGCAGACAAGTGGCGGGGGTGGGGGTGGGGGAAAAATAAATAAAAAATAAATCTTTAAAAAAGAAATAGCAACTATTATTTAGCAACCTGTGGAAGTAATGGAAAAATCCCATGCCTGGAAGATGGTAAGGATGCAATAATTGAAATTGTGATATTGTCATATATGTACCCTTTAATTATGCAAACCTGTTGCTTTTACCCAAGAGTCAAATATGTGAGGGTTCAAGGCTTAGAGTTTTATCCCCGAAGGATCCCCGAAGAATGCTGGATTAATTAAAGGTCTCTCTCTGAATAACCAGAAACTCTGAAAGGAACCAGTGAAAGATATGAGGTTTAAACAATGCTGTGAAGAGTAGGCTTGGAAACAAAATTCAGTATAAGCATAAAGGATGATGTTTCTAGGTTGGAATTGATTTGCATTTCCTAACCAGGAAAGGGTCAGGGGTTAATCAGCTGATGATACTGAAAGCAGTTTGGCAATATTGCAGACATATAGAATAAAAAAAAAAAAATCTACATGAACTATTCTGCTCGTGACATGTTCATTACCCTTCATTCCTTTATTGTTCCTATCTTCCACCCCCCAGATCATCCTCTGCCCATCCTTCCCTGCTGTGATATTGTAAATCAAATCATATTTTCCAAAATATGTAAATGAAAGTCAGAAATAAGACAACTCGTAATGTTTCAGTGACTTTGATTTAAATATTTCTCAGGACTCTTAGAGTTTCTCCCAAATTCTGGCAAGTGTTTGCCTTCTTCCCAACCTCATAAAAAAGACTTTGTTTGTCTCTTCACCCCAGTACTGGGATGCTACTAAGTAGAGCTTCAAATCAGGGTGGTAATTATTTCTGAGACAATTACATCTCCGTGGCACATTATATAGCATTTATTGAGTCACCCTATGCAAACAGAGAATTTTTTGTTTTTTAGATCACCTTGTGTTTAACTGAGTAAGCATATTGGGCCACAGTGGCCTACATTGTAAAATGTGATTAAAGAATTTTAATAACTTATTCCATAGTGAACTCTACAACTCTTCAGACATTGGAAATTTTCCATCAGATGCATTTTGAGTATTCAATAAGATTCATTTTGAGAGGCATCTTTTTGAAGGAGAAATAATTATGCATTCCAGGCAGAATAATTGGGTTCTAATTAGGTTCCCAGCTCTGTCATTTACTACTGGGGACTCTGGGCAATTCATTTGGACCATTTGGGCCTCCAAATTCCTTTTATTTAAAATAAAGTTAATGATTTTATCCTGCTTCCCTTGTGGTGTAGACATGAGACTCAAATAAAATAATAAATTTGAAATCATTCTGAAAATTGTAAAGCATTCTGCAAATATTATCTAACAAAGCATAGAAAGGTGTAGGTTAGTGTCTTCAAGGGATGTCATAAATATCATAGAATAAAAATGTGTGCTATATCACAACTTGGAAGAGAATAGGATGAAAATCAAACTATGTACACTAGAATGTCCAAATACCAAAATGCTGGGAGTATCTATTACTTTTTTGATAGGAAAACTTTGGAACTTGTCTCCAGAAAGAATTAATGGGAATTATACAGATTCAAATCTTCTCCATTACCACATTGGTCATGTCTAATAACCTGCCATGAAATTGCATTGGTTTCTACAAAGTGATTGTATATGCCGGTTTCCCTTTTCAAGTGAGCATGTCATAATACATCTATCTAGCTCAGCATTCCATTTTTAGGAAAAGGTAGATGCTGGCTTTTTT